>VWYI01009550.1:462993-553140 GCA_013399455.1 Anthoscopus minutus
CAATCTTTCCATTAAAATACACAAACATTGTGAGTTTTTTTCTGCATTACCTTGTCTTTTACAACACGAGCTGTGCAGTTCAATTTGTAAGCCAGGTCTATCATGAAAGACACTCTGGCCTCATTTCCTTCTCTGAACTGCTGGGGTTTGAGTCACATCTACTGCATTTCTGTTGTTTCTGTGCTACCTTCAGAGATGCCAACAGATTCCTCCCATACTCCAATGACATGCTGGTTCTGCACTTCAGGCACCTCCAAGAAGTGACAAGCTTAGCCTAATTCTGTTTGAGGACACAGGATAAACTTCCAAAATTATAAACAAGGCAACACAGTCAGTATAATTAGAAAAAAAAAAGCAGTGTGAATAAAACAAAAGTGACATCACTTAAGATGTTTTTCCTTTTGGAAAAAAAAGGATTTTAATGGTTTTAAAAACTTTCCTGTACAAAAACCGATCAATGACTGGCGTTTGCTTTCCCATGGCAGCAACACTCTTAACTATTGTTACACTCAGCAGCAATTCCCACAGGTCCTGTATCAAAGATTATCTATTTGGCCAGTGATGTGTGGAACCCCTGCAAAAGAGTTAAACAAACACTTTAACTCTTGCTCTAAAGTCACTCAAGATTGAAAACTGATTACTGTGTTACAATGATTCTATCAAGAGAGGGTCATGAGGCAGACAGCTCCCCTGTCCCTCCAACGCTGCCTTAGGTACTGTTGCTCTTTTATGACTAAGTAACACACAATGATCAAACCCAGTAAACTGAACACTAAGTATCTCCTCAGAACAAGAATGTCCATAATCGGCAGTTCTGTTACTCCTCCCCATCTAGGCAGATGTTCTCCCCACTTCCACCTATCTCTGATCAAAGAAAGCAACTCCCACATCCTTTAACACAAACTTTTACCTCAGCATTTCAAACCTTCCACCCAGACTTGTCTTTGATTGCATTAATCCTAAATTGTTGGGATTTTTTTCTTTTTTTTTTCCCCTTTAAAGTGATGTCAGGTGTGATGCAACCTCTTCCATTAAACATATGCTAAAGCTCCCACAGCAGTGGAGGACAATAGCTAAGCTCTGCCCATAGCTCTGGGGCAGGGGTGTGCAAATATTCCAGCTGGATGACAGCAGGCTAAAACCACACCTTTCAGCTTTCCCTGCCAGGTAGGACATGCTCCGGTTTCCAGACTGTTGAAGTTTGTTAGCTCCAGCAAATTTCTGCAAAAACAAACAAAACATCAGCACAGTGAGGTTCCTCCCAAGTATATTCCATGAGATTCATGTGCTGCCAGATCTTTCCAATCTCACAGAAATCTGCTCATTGACTTCCCTGTGCTGCTCACAGAGTTCCCTAAGGATGCATAAAAAGGCTGCACAAAACATTGTCTCTGTTCATCAACAAGTCATGGTTTGATTTTAATGGGTTTTTTCTTATTTTCAATCTCAATTAGCAGTAAGTTAAGTAAACAAATCTGTGAGCTGAGACTGTTCCTAATAACAGTACTTGGAGGGGTACACGAGCAACATGCAAACCTGATGTTATGCAACCACTGGAATGCCTGTGATTTTTGAGAATTTAATTTGGTACTGGAATTTGTGGTGTTTTGCTGTGGTCCAAATGTCATGCTTGTGATGTACAGAGGCATAGGTGCAAGCAATGTATGAATAGGTGGGAAACAAGAGAGTCTGAGGGACTCCAAGGAAGCTCCTCCTGAATGGGAAGAAATAACAACACAAAGCATGAACTTGTGATTGGAAGCTGCACTTCAGCAGCTGTTAGGGAACATTCTGCAGATGCAGGAAATATCATGTGCCCTCCCAGAGAGCCCCCAGCTGGGTACATTGGGTTGCCCACATTTCTGTTCCTCCTTTCATGACAGGCCCATACCTTGCCTGCGTAAGCTTGCTTGGCAGGATCAAATTGTGGCGACTGTTTTGATTTGCTGCTTCCTAACAGAGAAAGGAGAGAAGCTGTCACTTTTTCTATAAAGAACAATGCATTCTACAGTGTTCCTCTGATGATATGGGGGTTTCACTAGAGTCTCCCACACAGTAAAATCCAGAACAATCTTTTAAGAGCAGGAGATGTTTTTGAATAGGTGCTTTTTTACAAAGGAGTCAAATCTCTTTCCCCTTTTGGTTCCTGGTTCCAATTAAACAGGAAAGAGAAAAGAAACAAAATCCAAATCCACAACCCACTTGGCCATTTGTTTCAGGATTCTGCTTCCAGCTCAGAAAAGGGACACTAAAGTGGACGTTCCTCAAGTCGATTTCTTGAAGTATTTCCCCCCTCCAAGGTAAGCACGTTGTAACAGCCTGTACTGCATTGGCAGCCACACTCACACGGTGTGCCTTCTCAAGGCTCAGCTGGGAACATTTCCCACAGTGTGCAACACTCTAGCAAGAGATCAGATCTTACCTGCAAACACTTTGAAGTTGGAATTGCTGTAATCAAAGGGGGTAAACTGCCTTGGGGCTTCCAGCTCCTCTGGTTGCTGGGGTTTTTTTTGCCGTTTCTTTTCTTGCACTGGTAACTCGGCTCCCGTTTCTGCTGCCATTTCACTTCTCTCTCTCTCCCTCTTCCTATTAGCTTGTTCCTCCTATGAAAGCAACCCAAAGAACAAAAAAGGGATAAGAAAGGAGAATGAAACATCTCACTGGGCAAATTAACTGCCCAATGGAGCCAGGCTCCAGTGACTGCTCTTGCCTTTGGCAAAAATAGCATGGGAAGAAAGCTCTGTGCTCTTCTTGGGGCCTAAACTGCAATTTTTTTTCTCCTCACAGTAGGAACTTTGATGAAAATCCAAACTGTCATTTCACAGGGAAGCTGAGATCTGCTGTGGCCCCACTGGCATATTTGGGGGAACTTATGCAGAACAACAGAGGAACCTTAAAGGAATTCAGAAGCAGAGGTGCATCAGTGGAAAACATTCCCCACTGAACACATGGAGGTTTGACAACGAGCACAGCACAATTAGCAGGAGCCTGTTGTGACACCCAGGGCAGCACCACAGACAGACTACTATCAAAACAATGCCATTCAGGTATTTCAGTTACAGGGCTCAGAGTTTCATTCTGAACTGTGTTGTAACAGTCAGGATGAGCAATGGCTGGAAGGAGGAATTCTGTGACATACCATGGCTTGCTGACGAACAGATACAACGTTCTGTGCTGCCTTTTTATGCAACTTCTGTGTCTGGACGTGGGCAGCTATGGAGACAAACAAGCATTACTGTAAAGAGCAGGAGTAAGTTAGCCAGGGGCTTAGAAAAAGCAATCAAAGCAGAGATTTGTATCAAGTCTCAAACTAAACAGATTATAAATGTTAACAAATAATGTCATTCATCAGGAAATCCATCATCTATAGGAAGCAACCTACATGCCTTGGGAAAAGCCTGCTGGCAGACACACCAAGGAAGGGAAGAGTGGCTGTACCTGGCTGCTGGGCTGCTTTCTTATTGATTTCATTCTTGGACTTCTTCTGTACTGGTGCCTGGCTCATCAGCTTCCATCGATTGCTGATCTGCAATGAAAAAATATTAACTGGAAACCCTTTCTTTAAAGTTCTATGGCCAGAAGTTGTTTATAAACTTGCTAACACATGCTGGTCTTTTAATTAAGAGTACAAAAGCTCAAATTTGACTGTAAAAGAGATTAAGATCTGCCGCACCGTGTGATGTAAAACTAAATGCTTTAAAAGTTCAAAGCTACAAACAAGCCTTGAAAATAAATGCAGATACTTCAGTAGAGTTTTCAGCTTTAACAGACAGGGACTACACAGCAGAATGTCTCCAATCCCTGGTTCTTCAAAGGATACGAATATCACAGAAACATGTTAAATTTCTCAAGAAGTATCCAAGGAGGAAAAAAAAAAACCTACATTGCTGAGGCTCCTGATGGAAAATAAACTATTTTTTTGTTTCTCTTGTACTACTTGGCAGGAAATTTTAGCACCATACTTCATAAATTTTAGTCTTACTTCATAAATTTTTGATGATGGGTCAAACTTTGCAGATTGTGAGACATAGGCAGAATTCTCCTCTGGAGGTAGATACTGTAGAGAGGAAAAAAAATTTTGCTTTTAACAGCATGTGACATTTGGCTCATTGCTAAAATGCTACTTCATGTAAATCAGTGAGTTCATTTTAAGAAATATTCTACAGATTTCCACCTTGTGGAAAAAAAGAAGTCACCACAGCTACTGCCAAGAGAAATATTTAAGAAAAAAACAACTAAAAACCCCTCCCCACAAAACCAAAGCACCCCCAACAGACCAACTGTCAACTGCACACCAGAAAAAATGTTGATGTTATTTTCTAGTAATTTACCACATCAAATGTAAAAAAGCATTCTGTTCTTCTGATTTATTACAAGAGTAAAATCAGGTCACTAATCCTAGCCATGAAGGACACATGAAAAACCTGAAAAACCTAAAACTAGCTTAAAAAAACCTTAGTGAATGGTCAGTTTACTATATAGAAAGACCTATACCCAAGAAGTATTTAAATGTGGTTTGAAAACAAGTCCACATGTGTCTTTGCCAGAAGGACAATCCCTTGATTCCAGTCAGAGAGCAGCAGCTGATGCTCTGTCAAGCCCTTCTGATATGCCTGGAAAACCAGCTCAGAGCATCCTCTGCACTGGGTAATTTGAGTGCCACTATTGGAAACTTTTACCATTTTAAATGGGTTTTCAAAGGATTCCATTATTAGCTGAGCTTTCCGCTGTGCAGTGGTTAAAGTCCTCTTATTTCCTTCATTTTCATCACATTCCTTAAAAGAAAGGAAAAAAAAGGAGAAATATTAACATAAATATTCTTTTGGCTTGGCTACCTCCATTTCATGCCATGCTGCCTCTCACTCTGAAATCCCACTGACAGCAGTGACCCTCCAGAGACTGGAATTAACCTTGCTGGCCCCCTAACCCAGTGGTCTTGGTTAGGCCATATGCCTATCAGAAGTCAGTACCATTGCCATGCATTCCCACCTTATTTCTTTCAACACTTCCACATTGTTTTATCAGATTATTAAGTCTGTTTTCTAATAGTTCAATACTGACACTGTCACAAACATGCTGCTTACACTGAATATGCTGACAGTGCTAGTAGCAACAAGACATGTTGACTCTGGCTGACTGTCTTGAATATCCACTGTCCCTTCACTGTCTGAAAAGAGACAAACATCTTCCAAAACTGGTGCAGGGTCTGCATGAAAAGGAGACAAAATTTTTATCAGTGTCTTGTGTATTCTACTGCTCTTTTGTGTCTTGAGGTTTCCCTGAAAGTTTTTTCAGGACTGCTTATTTCCCCCATGTCAAAGCTCCATCACTGCATTATAAGAATAGCTTTTAGGTTAACTCTAAATTACCCAAGGCAGAGTTATTCTGAAAATCATCCATAGGAATCCGTGAACTGTCATGTGGTCCAAAGAGAGCATTCTCCAGCTTCTGCAGAGAGATTCAAATTATAAACTCCATTAGTACACTGTAAGTCTACTATTTTCACATACTGCAGAGACACTTTAATGAAAATTCAAAAAAAAGGGATGAAATTCAGAGATGGAATATTCTTAGTGTAGCTCATGTGACAGAGCACATTGCATCTGGCATCAAAAGGCCACCTGTGCAATAATGAGATTCTTTACTTATACACATGATGAGAGAACGAGTCAGCCTCAGAAACTCATCTGAAACCTCTCTTCTTACAGTTCAGTCAAAATATTCCAATATACATGTAACTGTCCAGCAGCCAGTGTTTGCTGATGAAACCTTAAGTGCTGCTTTATGGCTGTAAAGCATCAGTTTACAGCTGGTAATACTATGAGCGTGGCACAGAAAAAAGTTCCATTAATCTAAAGCAGAGACTTGTAAAATGGATGAGAGAAGCAATTTACTAGCAAGTAGAATTCTGATACATTTGTTTCTAAGTTTAAAGCTTAACACACTAAGCAAAAATATAATGCAAACAATACCTCAGGGTTGGGCAGAGGTGCTTTCTTCCTCACTGCAGAAGTAGTTTCTGACTAGAATGGGAAAGAAAGGTAAGTCACTCAAAAGCCTCATTTCTTCTAGGCTGGACACCTTATCAATGTTTTCAACACATTTATTACAAGCTGCCGGGTTAATAAAATGACACTCTTCTTCTCCTGCAGTGTCTGCACTTGGCTATACATTTAAACACCTCACATAGAAAGGGCACATTCTTGTTCACAATTGTTTTTTTCACTACAGATGAAAGCTGTATTAATATCAACATTCTGATGATATATTTTAACTAATGAACTTCTTACAACCTAGGTTGTTTTTTTTTTTTGCCTCAACAAAGCTGTAAAACATTTGAGTCCATTTACATGGCCAGCAAATTCCACAAGGTGCAGTTCTTCCTCACACAGGTAAAAGTGATGTACAGGACAAGAAAAACTGCATTCTGTTCGTTCACTGCTCCAGTTTTCCAGGAAACTACACTGTGTGCAAGCCACTACACAGCAGACAGGCCAGAAGTTGCAACAAATCTTTCTGCTCTACCACAGAACACCACATTCCGTGTTCAGAAAGCAAACTTCAGCACAGACATCATCACAGGCCAGCATTCAGCTCCAGGGCCTGGCTCAGGGAATGCCAGTGATTATCAGTGTCCTGTGTGGTACAAGCTACTCCTACCTTAACAAGAGGCATCTCCCGGGCCTGCTGAATGAGCAGATGCAATTCATGAATCTGCTGGCGAACAAGTGGTGGGACAGGGTTACAGCAAGCAATGATACCCTGGGATTCTCTAAAGAGAGAGGAGGAAAAGTCAGTGTGCTGTATTTATGGCTGGTATGTTGGGCATCTGCATTCAAAGGATGTGCAACTGGATATAACCAGTATGCTGACTGTGACAGAAAAAGACAAGTCAGATTAATCTCTGTGATGAAATTCTGCACCAGGGTTGTGCAGATGAGGAGAAGCCACCAAGGCAGTTCTCCCCTCACTTAACTTTTCTGTGTCTGTCTGTCCTCATCATCTCATTCAGTATTCACCTATGAAAGCTGAGCCCAGCAGTGGACCTGCCTTTAAAGATGTATTTTTATTATTCTCAAGTATGGATGTTAGGTGATGAGTGCCAAATGTTTGAGGAAAATACTGTATAAATTGGGTGTTTTAAGGGATCTGTCCCTTGCCCTCCACACTCCTTTAGGAACTGCAATAAAAAAACAAGTAAGTTTTGGGGCACTCATCCCTCTCTTGCTCTGGAAAAGTGAAGGAATCTCAGAGGGAATGTGTGACACAGAGCAATGCAAAGGAATGTGGTTTATTAGTGCCATACAATCCAAGTGATGTATCCCAGAAGTCTGGAGCCTTCTGAAGGAATACTGCTATTTATTTCTCTTCCAAACTGAGTAACTATAGAGAAAAGCAGTACTGACAGCTGGAAGGAAGGGACCAACTGCAGAAGGAATTACACACTTGGAAGTGATATTGCTGGATATTAAGATCAAGTAAGACTCCTTCAGTGTGAACAAAACTTACTTGGGCAGCTCCTCTGCAATCTTCAACAGCATATGATTTGGTAGCACATATCTACAACACAAAGAGGTGGTATGAATGTAACAGAATGTTAAAAACAATTAAAAACAACTTCAAAGTACACAACTCTGCCCCCATTACAAGGTCTGAGATGATGGAATCAGTCAAAAAGAAAAGAAATATCGCAAATCTTCTCTGTAAAAAGCAGCCTGATGTAGTACAGTAATTTCTACAGGTAATGAAGTAATCCCATCTCAGGGGTGGAAGGGGCATAATCCAAGAGATTTGTCCATAACAAAAATCTTCCTACCCTGTGCTCTCATCCTCTTGACGCGCTATCTTGTCTCTCCATGCAAACAGCAGCCTAAATGCTGCCAGCTGCTGAGTGTCAAGGTGTTTTTTCTGCCTCCTGTAGAGATCAAGGTAGGATTCATCTGTAAAGAGGGGCTTGATGTATTTCTGGACAGGAAAAAAGAAGCACTCGTGAGGTTTCTGTTTTGCCTCTCTCAGACACAGAATCTCGCACGGACACTGGGGGACTGAATACACTCTGGTACAATGTGTCTTTGAGCTTTTTATCCTAAATTATTGGTAGGAGTCTATTCCTGAAAAACACATATCTCATCCATTGTGAAATGGAAATCCACCCTCATCAATTCCAGGAGCAGCTCTACTACATCACACAAAGCCTACTTTCATAGACAGTGTTTTCCACAGGCATAATATATTTCTCTCAGAATGCAATTCCAGTGAGGCTCTCAGCTTCTAGAAACATCCAAGAGAACCAGAGATGTAACATCTCTCTCAGAAAATAACACATCTGAATGCATTGTGAGGCCAAGGAATATTAGCATTCAAAAAAGAGCAGGAAGGCATCTGAATCCAAGGACCTCAGCTAGTGAAAGTGACTGCACATGACTGAGTCAGAGTTTATAAAGATGTTTTCAGACACACAAAAAGGAAAAGATGCAAAAAAGGCAAAGGACCTTCTTTCCTAATCCCATACTCTGATGCAGGTAATCAAACCAGGTGAAGTTCTACCTTCAGGCAGATGTCCCTGCTGCGCTGCCACACAACCTGCAGCTGTGTGGGCTGCTCCTTCCCTCTCTCCCACAGCAACTCCCTCACTTTATCATAGATGTAGAGCAAGTAGTGAGTGTCATCACGGGCATACTGGATCATTTCTTCTGGCAGAGGGCTAGAAAAAGAGCCACAATTACACTAATACATTTCAATTGTCCCACCAAACTGTCACTTTTCTCTTAAGAGGCATATTAGGGCAAAATGCATGTGAGGCATCCAAGAACTAACATGGAAATTCTGTTTTCTTACTGAAGGACTGGTTAGGCAACAGCAGTAAAATGCTGTGCTCTCTCCAATTCAGATTCTTCTTTGTGTGCTGGAGAGCAGGACTGCTGTGTAGCTAAGTCACATGGCACAACTGCTTGCTGTGGTTTTTGCCATAGCTCTCTTGTCTCTGCAGAGCCTACAGAAGTAGACCTGAGATCTCTGTGGTGTGCAGGGTGCACCTGCATAGCCAAGATCACTACTCCAACACCACCTGCTCTACCTTGCACAGGTGATTAAATGTTTTTGTGGGGGCACTAAAGGAGCAAGTACTGTCTCCATAGCACTGCAGCGATTAAGAGCTGTTCCTAAGAAGTGGGCTTTCAGACTTCTTACTGCATCTTTGCAGCTCATTCCAAAAAGAACTAATTTTCTAAAAACATGGGAAAAGTTAGCACTGAAAAACTTTGGGCACAGCCAGGTAAATGCTGTGCTCATTCACTTTGAGACTAACCTATAACTATGGGTTCTGCAAGCAGAGCTCTAGCAATGCAAAGAAGGAGAAGTGCTACCTTGCAGCTCCAGCTCATTTAGGGGTCAGTTTTTACCGTATCCTCCAGTCAGCCAGCTGATACTTCTTGTCAGCATCTACATTGCAATACAGCTTTAGCAAGTGGTCCAAAGAATGTCTGCCAAGGTTGAGGAGACGAGCAGCTTGGTGAGTATCAAACACATTCACCAAGTACAGACCAAAGTCTCTCTGCAGCCATTCCACATCTGAATCAGCACCATGAAGGACCTTGAAAAGCATAAAAATTTGGGAATGATATGAAGAACATTCCTACTGGCAGTGCTATGCTTTCATACTTGTGTGTTTAAGACCAGATTTCTTTTCTCTGTTTTTTACTGTTAAATACAGAACTACTAAATAAATGTGTCTGGCAAGCAATTCACCATTAACATCAAGGAAACAGGCTCCTGTACACATTATAGTGAAAGCAGAATCAAGTAACCAAGACAGAGCACACAGTGTGATTTTAACTCTAAGAAAGCTTAAACTAAAACAACAACAACAACAATAATAATTATTATTATTCTTTAAAAATCTGGTGAACTTGGCAGCTGACCTTCACAATAGCAGGGTCTGTGAAGGTCTCATTGAGGATGTTCATGTCACTGCGCAGTTCCAGTGTATCAATAATGAAGTCTTCTGTTCGGGTGGAAATCTGCATCAGACATGTCAAGCCAAGGAAGCTCCTGTAGGAGTGGTGCTGAAAACAGGGAAAAGAGATGTAAGCTAGGGTTAATTACAGAAACAATACTATAAAACAGCATTCCAAATGAGGGAAGAAAAAGCAACAAGGATTTCTTTGAGAAAAAAAGGTAATTGGATGAGCAAACTTTCTCCTTGCAGTCACTAAGATGACGTAAAAAAAATAAAACAGGAATAATTGAAAGAAGATCAAAACTTCTAATACTGATACAGTTTAATTCAGCCTTATAGATAATATCTGACAGATCAGGGGTCAGGAACTGTCTTTTCAGGTCAAGGAGAACAAAAACCAGGAGAAAACCCCACTCCTCCCCCTGCAGAAGAATTTAATGGTCTCCTGGCTTCTAAAAGTACATGTATAACTTTTAAATAGAAAAGACAATTGGATTACCTCTAAGTCCAAGGCAAATTCTTTACAAGTCATAAGCTTTTCATTTAGTTCTACCAACTCATCCAGTGTGGTGATAAAATGGCAGGGTGTTTCCTCAATGGGCCTGTACATCTGGTAGAGCAAATGAATTAGGCATGGTATCTTCACTGTCAATTCCCAATCCCAACCTCCACCCTCAAACCTGGAATTTGTCAAGTATGGCTGTAAATGTACTGCATCTGCAGTTTAAAATTAAAGTGAGCACCAACCTGGAGTTCAGGTTTCTTGAGAACTCCCTCTGGTGGAGAAAAGTGCTCCAGCTCATACTGGTAAGGGTGGGCAAACCTGTGGAAATCAGGAAGAGACGAGCATAGACTAAATTCCAGTCTTCACTGAGGACAGAGCACAGAGGCTTTGACAGCTATGGTAGTTTCCCTTTTCTGTCTCTTTTCAAGCAGAGGTTTAACGTAACTGCAGAGGATTAAAGCAAATCACACACAATGTAGTGTGGACACAAACACATGCAGAACTGTTATACATGATGAGCATCAGCACAATCCGACCACACAGGTTCACCCAGGGGACTCCAAGCACCTTGCTGCCAGGTTAGTTTCTTACATGTCTTGCTCAGTTTTCTGCGTCCTCTGCTGATGTATGAAGTCTGCCAAAGCAGCTGGCACATCCAAGTCCTCAGGGCGCTCCTTTCTCTGCCGTCCACTTTTTGTGAGGGCTGAACAACCAATATGGAATAACTGGACTGGTCCCCCACATAACATGTTCTCAGCCTACAACTATCTCCCTCTCCACCCACCACATGAGTTTATGAAGTAACAAAAATCTTAACAATTTAGTGCTGCTGGTTTTGCTGACATTTGGTACCTCAAATAACACCTCGGTTACTTGGCTGTTTTTAGGCAAGGCACAAGGTGGTTTTGCTCAAAAGCTTGGATGGAAATTGAAAAATCTTCAGAAAAAATTTTCAGTCATTCCTGGTTACTGAAAGTACAACTGCATCAGTACAGAACACAGATGAACTGGCAGCAGAAGAATGTGTTACTGAGACAGGGTGTTACCAGCAGCTTTGATGAAGCACCAAAATCAAAGGTAGGTCTCCCCACACCCCTACAGCAGCTCACTCATCTGAAGGAACATCTGTAAAGCCAGCTATACTAGTCAAGAGTTCTCATGCAAAAGTGACTGTCATGTATGGTAAACTCTCAAGATGGTAAAAAGCAGCAGCAGATTATCTGCTTGGAACAGATTATTTGATGTACACCACCAGGAAGATGCTGTTTGCTGACCTATCCTGACATCACACATATGGAAACAATAGTGTCATCAAGATCACTACATCCAAATGTTCAACATCTCCTGCTATCTGCTTTTGTAGTCAGTGACTTCTCCTCTAGACTGTGAGGATAGGTTTGTGTCAAATACTTGCAAAAAATTATTCATAAAAAAACCAAAAAACCCCTTACCTTCAGGCAAAGGCTTCAAAGCATTTGGTTTGACAAAAAGTTTAGGTAAAAAGGGAGTGTTGGAATTGTCAATCTTTTCACGAAACTTAAGTTGTGGTCGAGAAATATTCTTGGCATGAAGCAGTCGAAATGTTTCAGACTGAGCTCTCTTTTGGAATTCCCCTGCCTATTTAAAAAAACAGAGGTAAAACCAACATGACTTATCAAACATTCAGAGTTTCTCTTAGACTGATCCAACATTCAGAGGAACAGTTATACCCCACACTTCAAACTGAGTAACTTTTTTTCAGTGAGGAATGAAAGTGTTGGGACTCAAGATCCTGAATTCATAAGCACAGGAAAGACAGCTGAGCACAAGAAAATGAAATGGCAATTGAAAGCACAGACTTCAGAATAAAGTTTGAATGAATAGGAAAAAAAGGGAGAGGTACTTAGAATGTGTGAAAAAACACAAGAGAACATTCAACTACTCAGCTCCACAGGAGAACTGGTAGTGCAATGGCTGGGAAAACAGCTGAGCTAAGACAGTCAAACTGAGCATGGGGGCCTCACCTTACGGTTCCAGCTGGAAACAATCATCTCTGGGGGCTGTAACCCAGCTGGCAGGACTGGCTGCTGGTTTCTATTCACTCCTGATGCCTCATCCAATAAAATACTCTAAAATCCAGAAAAGCAATGTGAAACACCTGTTAAATCACCACACTCAGGCACTCTAGTCAGACTGAGTAAAGAAAGTCATGTAAGTAGGTACCTCCATAGTCATTTCCCCCAAATTCTGTGCAACACAAGACAGACAAACATGGGAGGAGGATGTTGAACATCAGGGGTGGGTTTCTTCAGAGAAGCACTCTAAAATGCACAGACATGTTCTCAGGCTGTGAGGATTTTATGTCAAACTGTATTTCATTTCCTCACACATCCCATATTACCTTCCCTCCCTTTGGCCCACCTACCTTAGGTGCTGGGATGTCTGGCCTAGGATTTGGAAGGGTTTTTAAAATAAAAAGGGAATACATCTGATTGAAGAAATAGTGACTAATTGCAAAAGCACTGCCACTAAAGTTCTTGCAACATAAAAGAAAACTTGTGGCAACTGAATAAATTTTAAGAACCACATCCAGAAATAATTTGCTTACCACTCTTTCAAGAATGACATCATTGGAGTCAACCAGCATATCAAATTTATCTTCCAGCCCTGTCACTTTGCTGGAATCTTTCATGAGGCTCCGGCAGCCATGGTACTGCATCACCTGGCTCATGCTTGCAAGAGAAAAGCACAGCTGTCAGCAACCTGAAAACAGGCAATCTAAACACTGAAACATACAATTCTCTTTGACTTTCTACACTTCAAATTCTGAAAATAAATCAAATTATACATATCACGACACGAGCAGTAAATAGAAAAAGTACCTATACAGTATTAAGTGTTAGAATTAGTTTCTCACAAACACAAATTTTAAAATGGACAGCCTAACGTGTGCAGCATCAGGTGCTCTTCTCTGCACAGCTCTACAAGGCTATCATTATGAAAGGCTCTCTTTCAGCTTGTCACTTCAGCTGCTGAGTGCTAGGGAAGCAGCTAAAATAGATGTGGCGAAATAAACCACCTTTTTACCTATGGAAAGTTTGGAGTTGCCAAAGAAAGGAGCTACCTTCTGGTTTGGATTGAGAGCTAGCAGCAACAGCCCAGAGGTGCAGAAGGGCCCTTACCAGTGGAGCAGGCGGTCGCCCTGCGTGTTGCAGTACGCACGGAACCCCGGGAAGCTGCAGTAGAAATCGTACTCATCACCAGGCTGGGGGAGCCCATTAGATGCCTTCGTTGCAGCCACCACTGTGCCGAGAGCATACTGTGCAAGAACACCATTATCAGCATTTTGTCCGTATTTTCTTTCTGTTTACTCAGGATATTCTTTGACAGAAATGCACTTTGCCTGGCTGGTTGGAACTGCACGGTTCTGATGTGTGGTATGGTGGGGCTTTTCACCAGGAGTAACTTCACATAGTTCATTTAGACAGCTTTAAACCACGGAAGTCTAAAAACTAGTGATCAGGCACAGAACAGGCTCCCCAGGGAATGGTCACGGCCCACAGAGCTCCGAGAGCATTAGGACACATCAGGCACAAGGTGGGATTGTACCCGTGTCTGCGCAGAGCCACGAACTGGACTCGATGATCCTTGTGGGAGCCTTCCAACTCATTATATTCTACAATTCTAAATCAGCAAGAACACAGATAATTATTTTATTACTTTAACAAAACACCCCAAATCCCTGCAACGCTTCCTGTTTGGAATCGGTCAGCCCTTCCCTCTCTGGAAGCAGCATCGTGCATAGGTAAAACACACACATCCCAGCTAACGCTGAGATTCATAACGCCAGGGGCGATTCCCATCGCGACAGGCCCTCACGAGGGTCCCGCTTCCTTGGTATTTCCAGGTGGTCGCCAGGGCCAGGGCCCGAGGCAGGCCAGTAATAGGCCCCGATACACCTCTCTGGGCCCCGCACCCACCAGCCCGGCCCACACCCTCCCGCTCGCACTGGGGGACACCCTATGGGTGACACCCGCTCAGGCTGGGGTCCCCACGCGGCCCCCGCGGGACAGAACTACAGCTCCCGGCATGGCCCGAGCGCACACGGCACGCCGGGAGCGGTAGTGCCTCTCCCGCTCCCTCTGCCCCTCTCAGAACGCACCTTGACGAAGGCATCGGGACTGTCGAGCCCGGGCAGGGCCGACATCGTGCTGCTTCCCTCAGCGCCCGCGGGCGTGGCGGAGGTGCCCGGTTGGACCGGCGGGCTCTCCTCACGGGTGGCAGCCGCCATGTTGATGCGCGGCGCCGTCGCGAGAGCGCGGAGCGGGTGGCGGGAGGGGGAGCCCAGCAGGGGCCGCAGGCGCCCCCAGCGGCAGCACGGAGCAGGACAAGCCCTGCGCGGGAGCCCGGCCTGGGGAGCCCTGGCAGCCCTCAGGAGCCCTGGGAGCAGCCCTGGGAGCAGCCCTGGGAGCAGCCCTGGGGAGCCATAAGGAGCCTTGGGGAGCCCTGGGAGCAGCCCTGGGGAGCCCTGAGAAGCCCTGGGGAGCCCCGGGAGCCCGGAGCAGCCCTGGGAAGCCCTGGCAGCCCGGAGCGCCACCCGCCCGGCGGGGCCTTCTTCCCCCCACAGACACCCACCGGTGTGGCTCAGGATCACAGAAGATCCTGAGTGGGAAGGGACCCACTACGGATCATAGTGTCCAGCTCGTAGCTTTGCACAGGACACCCCAACAATCACACCTTGTACCTGAGAGCTTTGTGCAAATGCTCGAGGAGCTCTGGCAGCCTTGGGCCTGACGATTCCCTGGGGAGCCTGGGAAGTGCCAGCACCTCTGGGGGTAGAATGTTTTACTGATATCTAGCCTAAAACTCCCCTGGCACAGCTCCAGCCGTTCCCTGGGCTCCATCACTGGTCACCACAGAGCAAAGATCAAATCCTGCCTGTCCTCCTCAAGAGGAAGTCCTAGGCTGCCATCAGTTTCCACTCAGTCCAGTGCCCCCAGTGGCTCCTCTCCCTCTCCAGGCTCTTCATCATCTTCATGTCCCTTCTTTGGACACCCTCTAGAAGCTTAATAATCTTATATTGTGGTGCCCAGTCCCCTTGATAGCAACACCAATGCTCAGAAAAGGCACGAGGGCCAATACCCAAATTTTGTGACTGCCACCTCCCCTCTTCCCATTTTTGGGGTGCAGCATCTGCACAAGCAGCTGGGGAAGCCCAGGGAATCCTATCCAACATTCCACAGCCACAGGGCTGTGACCCTGAGCCCAAGGAAGCCTGATGTTCTTACCAGACAGATGACATCACATCTCCTGGAAAACAAAAATTTAGGGGTTGCATGGTCACAGTTTTTTTTTACACAACTGACAGACTTGATTCAGCTGCTACCAGAAGGGAAATAAAGCCAACAACCTGAACTGATGCACAAAAAGACAAATCAATGGCAACAGGAACCTTAAAAAAACCCTGTAATCTGCTTCCCTCTCCCTGCTTCAGAAAGATTTAGGAATAAACAGGAACACAGCCAAAGTGTTTACATTTTGATGTAATTTATTGGCACAAAAATATGCAAATACAACATGGCATCTAAACATGGCTACTCTGTTGTATTTTGTGCATTATTTTTAATATTTTTAATTCATAAATCGTAACTTTATCTTCAACCTCATGTTTAATAACCATTATTTTCTGTTTCAAGTTACAATCAGCTCTTCCTCTCTCATCTGCCTCCTGTGCCAAACCCTAACTTTCCCTAGTTATTTCCCAACACTGCTTTTTAACCCAGACACTGCAAGAGGCTCCCAAGTGGTATTTATTTGTACCCTGCAGTTTGCCACTGATCACTCTGCACAGAGGCACCCCGACTTTGCTCAGCTCAAGGTTTTCAAATCTTGGATGTGCTCAAAACCCTGATCCTAGTCAGAAATACAAATCCTGAACTAGTGTAATGAGCAGATAGACAATTTCCAATTTTGGGGCAAGAATCAAGTTTGAAAACAAGGTACAGGAGGAAACAATGGTAAATACCTACTTTTCTTTCTTTCCAGTTATGCAGCTCCCCCCAAACCTAAATGAAGCCTCCTGCACAAGCGCATTTAGCTCACTGCACCCACATCAACAGGAATGACCAGGGCAATAATTAATCTGCAAGTTACTTAGTTACATTGCAAAGTGAGTGAAAACCCGTATAGTTATTTTCAATGGATCTCCAGTTCCCCAAAGACAAAATGGAACCATAGACATCTGTGGTACAATCAGTCTTCACTGTCCTGGAAACCCAAATCAAGTGTTGTGTTTCAGACAGCTTGTTTTTCCAACAGCAGCTATACATTGGCTTACACCAACTTTTAATATACAATAACTCTTATCATTTACATTTAAAAATATTTGACAAAGGCTGTTATTTCAGTCCAACGTTCAATTTGTGTTTCTAGAAGAGCAAGTTTGGAGTGAAAAAGCCGCCAGAATAAAAGGCTGTGCATACTCTGGACTCTCCTGTTACCAGAAAGGACACCTAAAGAAAATAAAGATATTGTAATAATGTTGACTTGCATGCAGTTTCACAAAGGCAACACTGAGAAGGACTGAGATTCTATATAAACTAGGCACCATCTGAGCAAGGCAAATTTGCCAGGTGATCTTTATCACTTTTAAAAATTAGCAAGAAAGATCTATTTCCTTAAGCATAGTTCTAAGTTACTTGACTCTCAAAATGACACTAAATTGTCTTTGTTCTATTCTTCAGTGTAACTGAAAGCACTAACCACGACATTCCTTATTTCAAACACTTAAAATGTAAAATCCTTGTCACCACTTTTAACAGCAAATTTCCTAGAGGACTGTTTATGTCATTGCCATGGGCTTGCAAAATCTACCAGATCAGATGCAGTATGTGGTAAGGCTCCTACAAATAACTAACTATGCAAGTGAGGCTCTCTTTAGCAGCTCCCTGCTCAGACTATTCCACAAGAGTTCTGCCAGGTTAGCTAAATGACAAACTCACCATCCAATGTAGCACTGGCACAGGTTCTCATGAGAAGTTGCTTGTTTAATGAGCAGTTCTACTTGTGTGGGCACATCAAGAGTTTCATCATGAGAGAAGTCTCGACCTTTGAAATTAAAGGATAAAAAAACCATAAAAGGAGTCACAAATCCTGGTACTAATCCCTTCAGGTACATTATCTGGCAGATGGGGAGCAGTTTATTACAAACTTTAAAAGTGTAAAATTTCGCAACTAAATGCTGCAAACAATGTAGCCAGAACAGCAGAAATTCAGCTTCCACTATCAAGGTAATACATGCAAAATATTAGGTCTTTGTAGTTACAAACAGCTCTGTACTTTTCAAATCAGTCTAATTTGTATCTAAATGCAGGTGCAGTCCTTAGATTTTGGACAAAAAAAGGAAAATGGCCTCATCCACTTAATCAGAGTATGTTAAAGGATTAACACAAAATACAAACACTAAGAATAGTGCTGATCCATCAGATTTTATATTCTTTTATATAAACATAACTACATGCTCACCAGTGAGCTTATCTCGAACCCTATTGATGATCTGAATTGCCTTCTTATTCAGAGCTTCTGGCTTCACCAGACCATCTCCTACTAAAAGACAGAAATAAGACACAGAATTAGGACTCCATCTGAACAATAAAAGCATTTGTACTGCTGTTAGATGCGCCCCTTCCAAATACCATTTTGAGAGCAAACCTAGATGCATTTCCTACAGATAAAACTCTTTGTGGGAGCTGAGAACACAGATAATTTTTATGCTGGCAAGAGATTGTATCTGACCCATCTCATATAATTGCATGTGGATCATGATGAAATTTTCTGATCTAAGAACAGTTTCTTGATCAGTAGAAACAACAGTGAAACTTACTGAAGGAATGGATGGATTCAGGCACTGTGGTTCCAGTTTTTTTATGGGCTGTCTCACCCAATTCCACACTGTCCAACATTTCTATTGGAAAAAAACATGAAAACACAGAAGTATAAATGTGAAGCTGAAAAGCAGCTGAAATATTCTTCTGGAAACATTAGCAAGACTGTTAATCAGCTAATTTGAAAAGCATATTTGTGACATCTACCATCTTTTCTACTCACCTACTGACTGACTGGCTGAGTAGGAGTCTGTTCTTGTTCGTGAGCGCTTATTGCCCTTTGTATTTGCTGCAAGAAAACAAGGAATTGGAAAGCATTAACTGGAGTTTCAGTGTTTCAGAGCAGATTTGCCCACAAACAATACAGATTTGGCTGCTTTTCTCCTTCTCCAGATTTGATGTCACCTGAAAACAATTTCAATCTCCTGATCACCGCTGTAATTCCATAATAAAATCCCTAAAACTGTGTGCACACAGAAACAGCACACGCAAACTAACAGTTTGATCAGATTGTTTGAAAACACACTGGATTTCAGGCTTCTGGACTTCTTGTATGAATATTCTCTTGCAGTCACTGTTTTATCAGAATCACTTACTGTCCATCAATCTCCAATTCAATAAGGGATCGTACACAAAGGCTTCCAGCACAGCCATGACACTGTCCTTGTGTTCACGCAGCACTTCCATCACTGTGTGACAGGTGATTCTGTAGTTCCCATCAAGGCCTGTCACCTTTGGAAGAGAAAAAAGTGACTCAACCACTGATTTGTTCACTCTGCAACCCCAACCCAAACACTCAGGGAGCAGGAAGTAGCTCTGAACTACACTTTGTTTGTTAAGAGAACAAGACACACATTAATTACAAAATAAGAAGCTCTCTTCTCCATGAAGGTGATGTTTGTAAAGTACCATGCAACTGACTGTGGCTGGTTGATATAAACAGTTGTTTGAAATGGGGAAACTAAGGAAGGCCTAAGAAACTGTAGGAATTTCAGGGTAGTTTATTTTTTAACTAAAACGCTGCTTTCCACTGTATTGTACTGCAGATATCACAGGAGATATTTTAACTCACAGAAAATGAAGCTGAAATATTAACACCTCTGGTTCTTAAGGAGTGGTAAAGTTTACCCATAACAAAAAAAAAAAAAGCCAGAAGAAATTGAGAAATGGATGCCATTTTCCCTAGGAACAGTCCACTCCAAATCAGAGGCAATGCTTACCTCCATAGCATTTGTCAGCATCCTTGTTAATCTAAATGGAATCTTCTCAGGAAACTTTTCTCTTGTCATTGCAACCTAAACACATGATGATGATGAAGAAGTAAATTAATAGCTAACTTTTTAAAAGTTATTAAGTACTGGGATCTTTTTGCTACAATCTTGAAGATTTTACTCCAAACAAGAAATAAAGTCACAGCTTTATGTTCCTCAGTTTTTGTGAATTACTGGGAGAAGCTAGATGATTAAATTGATAACAAAGGGAAAACTCAAGCATGTGCCCAGCAACACAAGGCTGCCTCCCAGCATCTTAAATTGCTCCAAGAAATTTCATGGAAGTGATGTTAACACTTCTTTGCTTGTTCCAGTGGTCACATAATCCCCAAGACATGCTTCTGAGATAAAGTGTCCATTATTTTCACCTTGCTTGTAGGTAAAGGGAGGCTCAAAAGAGAGCCAAAGGGTTTGCCCAGCATCAGACTCCAAGGTCAGTTTGTCCTGGCTAATAGATTAATTTCTGTTTCACCAGAAAATGTGAAAATTACTGAAAATGTCATGACCAAATACAAAGACTTACCTCAAAACAGTCCCCAAAGTCGATATGCAGGATCTTTCCACTCAGTCTGTCTAACATCAGATTGGAAGGGTGTCTTTGGTGAAAGAGTGGGAGAAAAACAGACCATCAGTGACAGACCATTACAAAAACTCAAAGTAAATCACAGCAGCTGCAGCCTGAAAATATATTTATCTTCATGAACAAAACAGCCAGTGATAGCTTGCTTGTCTGACATCTTCAGCCAGCACAAACAAACAGGAAACCTTCCTGACAATGCATCTGTCACATTACTTTTGTAATTACCTCTCATGAGTTAGAGATCTTCTCACCTTGGAAGATAAATAACCTCCTGGACAAGAATGATCAGTACATTTCTTGGATATGAATATTAAAGAATGTTTATTTTTCAGTTAGGATAAATTTTTCCACTTGTTTTATTTATTATTTATTATTAAATTTCTCCATTTTTTAGTGTAGAAAAATGAAATGCATTATGCTGCAGTTGAAGTAACACATATCGTTTTACCATCAACAAAGAAAATTAATCCAGACTAGCAAAACTACAGTGCTGTATTCATGCTTACATCTTCCAATTTTGTTTTAATTCAGTTTTCAAAGGTTTGTAATTTCAAGTTAGAGATTTTAAAGTTCACAAATAACAGCTCTTGTTATTAAAACATTTAAAGTTTCAACTTATTTTGCATTAAAGATTTAAAATCTGATATACATTGTCTTCCAAACGTATTTTGGAAGTTATACTGTTAATAAAATGGATGGAGAAAGATTTCCCATTCTGTGAAAGGGCAAAATTAGAACTTGTGGTCCTTAATGTAGCTCCATGTGTATTCATTTCAAAAAGGAAGAAAGTCTTATTTGTACTCATGATACACAAACTGCATCTCATACCTGCAGTGCTGAAAGTAACAGCAGCATAATTATGACCTGAAAGATGGTGTCACTACAACTCAGCAGTAACCACAATGAAAGAAGTTATCACAAGAAGAGATTCAAGGAATGAACTGATAGGCCTTCACAGTCTGTGCTTTTAAATAAAATAAACCTTTACAGCTTTACTCACCTGTCCCCAAGGCCCAAAATGTACCCAACCATTGACATCACAGCTAGTGAACGGGTGTAATTTGTTCTTCTGTCAAACCATACCTACATGTGAAGACAAAACAGAAAAAGCCAAGCAGCTATGTTGCATGTTTCAATCTATATTATAATTGATGCACTACCCAATTGCATTTTGCACAAAGCAGAACTGTGATACTTAGGTTCAGCACTCTGTAAGTTTGAGGGGGCTCACATACCCTGTGCTCTTGAATTAGATGCCTAAGTCATTAAGAGAATATATTCTGAGGCTCCTGCTTTCCTCCCCCCTGCAGAGTATATGGAGACAAAACTCTCCAGTCTTGTGCTCTGCACTTCACTTGTGCTCTGAGCCTTGTAAGGCCCCTCATAGAGGGATACATGTGTGGATATGTGTTCTGCAGTGATTCAGCTGGGATTTAGGGGATTTTCTCTCACTTACTCTGCAGAGAAGATAATTACACACTCTGCTGTTTGCCAGTACTTGTGTTGAACTCACCTCCGAGCTTGGACTTTTCAACCACAGCAGTTTGGCAAGGTCATCTCCAGCTGTGTTATTGACAGCATGTTCAAATACTTCTACTTTCTGCATCAGAGTCAGGTGGTCATAGTCTGGAGCCATCTGTAATTCAGAAGTGACATTCAGCAAATTAAAAAGCCACCTCCAGTAGCCTCTAGTTGTACTCTGAGAAACACAGTAATCATAAATAATTTCGTATCAAGTTTATACTTAAATCTTTGGTAGACTGACCAGTATGTTTCAAACACAGTGAGATAACCACACAACAGTGAAGAATTTTTTAAAAATGGGATAGCAAATTATTTAGTATCCCCAAAGTCATTAGCCCACAACCCTGTTTAACTAATAAACTGCAAAGGTAAGTGTTGTTCAAAAACCATTATCCAAATAAGTCTTCTGAGCTGGCAAATGCTATATCCTTTTTGGCAAGAAATTCCAAATTATCTAGTAGTGCTCAGTTTCTCCAGTCTGTCTAATTTTGGCCAGCAGCATGGCACCTTGTAGAAGACACATCACAGTCATGCAAAATCCCAAACACATATCAATCACCAGATGGCAACAACTTGTGGTCGCTGCCAAAACTGGAAAGAAGAAACAAATAAACATACAGCAAGCTATAACTCTTATCTAATACTTCTTATTTATTGTAACAATCAGAGAAGAGGCAGACAAGAAGCCTTGCACGATTTTCCTTCATTTAGACACTGATGTTCTAAAAGAAATACCAAAACCTCTGCCAGCTTTGCCCTTACCCTGAGCATGATGCGATGCTCGATGTTGAGCAGGATCTTTTTCTTCTCTCTGTAGTCTCGGATGAGTGCGTGCAGTGTGTCACAGTGGGGCACCCAGCCAATTAAGCCAGAATTTGTAGACAGTGGAATAACAGCATATCTCTGGATGCTATGGGAAAAATGGAGAATTACAGCTCAAATTGTTATTATAACTTACTTGATTATGAGATGCTTAAAACAATCACTACTGTTAAATCTGATTCTGGTTTGAATTGATTTGTCAATAGTTGCTCCGCTTGTCTTTTCAAACAGACTTCAAACACCCGTTTTGCACAGATTGTTTCCAGATAATCTATAGATAAGCTCAAAGTTTACATGGTTTTCACTGAAAGGCTGCTTTCAGAAGGTACATGTTATGTCACCCACAACGATCTGTTATTTGCACATGATATTTATGTCTTCTTGCTTGAAAGACACTGCAGAATTGCACTCAGTGACTCTTCACCAAGCTATTCAGTGACTATAATAAAAAGGCTTTGGCAGAAAACCACCCTCAAGTTCCTAAGGCAGTGCTCAAGGTGTCTTGAAATAGGCACTGCTTCAAAGAACATAACAATTTACAAGATAGGACTTTAATTTAAAACAAACAATCCTCTCAGAAACATTTCCTCCACGTTTGAATTCTATGAATGCTGTTTTTCTTTTTAATGGACTTAGCTCCAAGATTGGCCATTTCTTCACAAAACAATTGCTTGTGCCAAGGTTTACTTGCAAAGCTGCTGACCTGTGTAGGGAGTCACATATGTACAAGCACTTTGAGTGATTATCCAGAGCACACACCTGAGGTTTTTACGAAGAGAAGTTGGGTCATTTGCTAGCAGAGTGTTGACCAATCCAAAAAGCTGCATCACCCTTTCATCTTGGCGAAGGTCTTCATGACCTTTCAGAAGGAATACAAACTCATGCCCATTGCTTCCTGCAAAAGAATTAGTGCACAAAAGTGTATTCTCATTCAACAGATAAGTAAACACACGTGCACCCAAAAACCAGAAAGTGCAGCAGTCAGGCCAACCAAGAAAAACCTCATCTGAAAGGAAAGGTTGGAGAGGTTTTACCAGGTAAATATATAGTTTGATAAGAGCAACTAGAGTTTAAATACTGGAATAGCTAAGTGAAAACTACTCTCTTACCCATCAATGTCAACTTCCTGGGCCGCTGCTTGGAGGTGATGACCTGCAGGGAGGGTGCGATGGACTGGATCCGTATGATGGGCTGGTTGGGATCGTACGTCCCTGGCACTGCCAGTTCCAGATCCCGGCACATTAAAAGTTTTGGTGACACATACTGTAGTTCCAAAGAAGTTAGCTACCAAAAGCAAAAGAAATACAACACCTCAGAATTTCAGTACAGTCTCACAGAAGC
Source organism: Anthoscopus minutus (assembly GCA_013399455.1). Taxonomy (NCBI): domain Eukaryota; kingdom Metazoa; phylum Chordata; class Aves; order Passeriformes; family Paridae; genus Anthoscopus; species Anthoscopus minutus. The sequence goes on from VWYI01009550.1 coordinate 486,857, forward strand.
ATCTGAAGAGTTCATGCTGTCAAAGGACCTAAAAAAACCAGTTCAGGCAGTGACCAATACTTCAGGTATGTGCAGGAAGTGCTGAATAAACACCAAATTTCCAGCAAACCCTATGCAGTTATTTCCAGAATACTGAATTAGTATGTTTTGAATAACCAGAAAACATAAAGCAAAGGTTGGTATTGACAACTTGCACTGTAAGACCCGCAAAAGATCTGAATCTCCCCCCTCACCTGTGGCAGCTGCTTTGAGATACGACGGAACACATGATAATAGAGATCCCAAGCCTGAGTTAGGTCTTTGACATTTCCTGATTTCATATACTTCCTGCACCACTCTTGAGCTTCCATGAGATCTCTGCCATAGGCCTAGAGATTAAAAACAACAGAAGAAAGAATTTCAACACACTGTAGTGTAACAGGTGGAGATCACTCAACACCTGCAAAGACCATCAGAGTCTCTTTTCAAACTGCACTACAAATACTTGACCTCACATTTTTATAGCAGATCAGAATTAAAGATCCAGAAATTCCTGGATCCAAGATCTGCACTGAATTTATCAAACACCATTGCTCACAAATAGACTTCATTATAGGAGGAAACTGAATGCTTAGAATCACCCTTGAACAGCAGGCTTAAAAGCTCAGTTAATTCTCTGTTATCTGTGCTAGTGCTTACTGTGAACAAAGCAGAATAATTAACTGCAGAGTAGTTTCCCAGTCCCTATCAGACACCCTGCCAATACAAGACTCCAGGGCAATTTGGACTACCATGGCCTCTTACAGTTACCAAGAGTGTCACAGATCTGAAGAGAAACGTTTAAATTATTTTCAGTAATGGAATCTGAAACATAACGAGTCCCAAGAGATTCACTTTTTGTGTTAAATAGCAAAGGTTCATGTAACAGGTCTAGGGCAGATGGCTGCAGCCTCTTGGCCATTTGCTGATACCTGATTGAAGGATGTCTCCTTTAAAGTCTGAGGCCCTCGCTCCATCATTGCATGAAGAGGTTCCAGCACCTCAAACATTCCCTTTACATTTCTTTCTCCAAAATACAGACGAGATGCTTCTTCCAACCCTTCATGCCACATCTCATGCCATAGGATGGCCACACGAATTAGCTCTTCACTCACCTGTTTTAGCACAGAAAAAAAAAAAGATTAAATGCCTAAAGAAATCTCTGGGGCTGTGTCCTGACTTAAAATTGCAAAACTACCTTCTTCTCTAATGTTATGAAATATTTGTTCCTGGCAGCCAGAGGGAGCCACAAGAACTACCACAATGACAGCACATTTTCTTCTGTAAGAAGCTGACCAGTCTTTTCTTACCTTATTTGTCACCTCTGAAATTTTATACATGCTTGTGCAGCTTGGCCTGAAAGCATTATTTTTAATTTATTCATAAAAATATTTATCAAATTAATTTCATTATTCTTTCCATGCTATGCTCAGTAAGTTTTGTTTCTACTTTCCATTACGCAAAAACAGCTCTTTATGGAACTAAGGTTTTTCATGTATTTCTTCTCTAAATTTATTCATAAGGAAACACAAAAACTCAGTGTGTTAATTACTTTAAAATTAAAGCATTCTCTGGGAATCACACTAATACTGTAACTTCTACCAGTTGCAAATACCCCAAATTAATTGTACTTGAACAGAATCAATAATGAATAGCCATTTTGTGTTATTATAACTGACATACATCTACCCAACAGAACACACTTAATGCTACACTGAGCACTCACCATCATTGCCTGCTGCACCAGAGTATTGCTGTGCTCACACATGTTTTTCAAGATCTTATTTGCAGCATTGTGCCGAGCAGTGGTCGTAGATTTAGAAGCCACAGTCAAAGGATAGATCAAAGCCTGCAAGAGACAGCAACCAATAATACTTTAGAACCCCACAGAAGAGCCACATAAATTTAAATAATTAGCAAAGCATTAACAAACAGCAGCCTTAGGGATAAACAGGAGGAAGCAAGTTCTCTTCTGGAAACTGGGGATAGAAATTTACTACTGAAAGTCTTCTGATCCCAAAGGCCATCAAGACTTTACTTCACTGAACAGCAGAGTGACATTGAGAGCCTCTTTCAAACTGGAATAACAAAAATAGATTTTATGATTTTGTGATCTTCCACACTGTGGAAAGAAATTATATAAAACCCGTGAAGTAGGTTCTTAGTAGTCATGTAGAGACATTTAGGGTGATTTGCACTACCCAGTAGACATTAAATTAAATCAGACAAAGAATTCTTCCCAGGCTGCACGGCTCTTTCACCTCTTTCCATTTTTATGTGAACAGTGCTGAGGTGAAAGCAACAGCAGCAGCAAAAGAAATTGTCCCTGTCCTCACTGCCATCACTTGCTGTGACTTCCTGTGCAGGCATCTGAGAAATGATTTTCACAGAAATAAAAATAAATAGTGCAAATTCCTCTAAGTTTGCACTCACCTGGGGGTGGTACCGACCAATGTCTGTGAGCAGCTGGTGAATGAGGCGTCCTACCAGTGGTCTAGGGGTGTCAATTCTGGCAATGAGCTGAGGGATAACCTGGGTGTAAGGAAAAGGAAAATAAACTCTCCTGTCATCTCATGTGTTCAGTGCACCAGCTGTTCTGCACTCTCCTAGAGGCCTCACAGCCTCTAAAGGAGACAGGGAAGCCCACCACTCATTTTTGTGTTGGTCAGAGGGTAACACAAGGTTCCAAACAGAAATGTACAACAGCTGAATGACATCAAAAGTGTTCTGTGCAAAACTGTTACAGGATCCTACTATGGAAAGATGCATCTTGAAGTATAATGCTTAAATAGGAAATAAAGTATTTTTAAATTTAATTACAAGAATCATTCTACAAGGCAATCCTGAAACAGATTGTGAACTACATCAGAGCAGGACAGTGGTGTTTTAGACTTGATCACCACTGAATGCACGTCATCTTTAATTTAAGAATTTTCATTCTTTCTCATTAATATGCACTAATTTGCATATAAATATGGAAACATTTCTCATTTTTCTGTTCGAGATGCTTGTTGAATCAGTTACAGACTGCACATTGCTCTCAGCACTCAGCTACAGAGGATTGTGTAGCAAGGGATCATAATGGATATCATGCAGCAAATCCTAAACTACCCCCAGAACTGAGATTTCCCTTTGTGTTATTTACCTGTAGCCAAGTGTCTATTTGGATTGCCTTGACTCCTTCTACTAAAGCCTCGTTCACATCAGGCCAATGACCATAGTCAAACCACAGAGTAAGGACTCTGAAAAAGTTAAATATTTTTGTTAGGAACAAACTGACAAACTCACAACCAGAACAAAACAAAAACCACCAACCAATCAATAAAACTCCACCACAAAATCCCCAAGCAAACAAACAAACAAAAGCAAACAAAAAGAACATTTACAAGCAACATTTCTTCTCAGAACCTTTAGATAGCAGAGATAATCCAGCTAACAAAAATTAGCCTGGACTGAAGCATTCACTTAATTCAACCATAACAAAAAAGAGCAGAAATGTGTTCTGCTTAATCTGAAACCATGTGCTCTTATCAGCTGGATTTCATTTACTATGTGTTTTTTTATGTACCTTAGAGTGTCTTGTAGGTTGTTTCCTCGAGATAGAGAAATGGACCGGAAGAAACCCTGGACAGCAGGGACTGTGTACATCAAGAGGGTCTTGGATAAATCCTTTGGGAATGAAAATTGCTGCATTAGTTCCATGCAAGCACATGAGCCCACATGAACCCTAAATTCAACAAGGGGAAAAAGGAAGAAATATGTGGAAATACAGACCTAATCCCCATTGTAGCTAACTTCTGCTCTGACTCTTCACAGGGCATGTTGCTCCTAGAATTTTATGTTTTGCTTGACTACACAAAGGTCTTTCAGCCTGGCAGGGAAAATGCTGTGAAGTGTTTTTATTCTTCAGTTTGTTTGCAAAGCTATGGACAGCAAAGCAGCCTAAAAACTAGCACCTTACTATAACTGGTAAAGGAAAGAAATTCCTCAGAGTCTTCCAGGAAGGGCTTAAACAGCAGAATTTGTTAATGCACTGTGTCACTGCGACAGCCACTTCAGGTCACAGCTAATAATCATTTGCATTAATTTAGCCCACAACATTTTTCTGGGTCTAAGCAGCAAGTACCAATCTCTCAATATGAAGAGGGAGGAAGGAGGATACCTCAGTGACTTTTTTCTGCACTGGGGATGGGATGGGGCTGTTCTCAGTGCTCTCTGCTTCGCTCTCACTGTTGCTGCCCTCAGTGTTGGCGCTGGTGATGCTGGCTCCGCTCGCGTGACGGAGTTTCTTCTTCTCATCTCTGGCCTGGTTTTGATGTTTATAGTGAAGCACTGCTTCAAAGTTCATCACTGCCCAGGCATGCCAGGCCTGCCAACAGGAGAGAACAGAAGTTAGAAGGAAGATGACTCCTTTCTGCAAGAGGCACTTTCTAATTGTTAGATGTAATGCAGCCTTTCTGTGTCTGCAAGCAACAGCAGTAAGTGATATTCTGCAGACAACACAATGCTTTTATTTCTCTAATTGCTTGTAATTTGAACTGTCTTATTATCTTAAATAATATCATGCTGAGTTCTTGGCCTGGAACTCCCTGTTGAATATTAAAGTAAATGAGCTCTGTACCAAAAATTAAATTATATTTGCATATACCTTAATTTTTCAAAGGCTAAAATGAAAATTAGTATGTTAGGACTCGGGGATGTGTAATAGGAAAAAATACAGGAGATGGCTGCCCCAGAGAAGATCTGGCACCAAATATTAATTGAAGTATCACAACCCTGAAATCAAAGGCTCTTTTGAGAATTAACAACAGGGCTGCTTTTCTTGTTCAAGTACACTGACTGTGAACAAGTTAAATTTCTCCACTTTCTTTCCCTTCATTGCTAACTGACAATGGGATAAGAGTCTCAAAAGCAAGAACAGAAAGTGAATTGTGGCCTAGTTTTACCAACCAGATAAAATTCTAAACAACAATCTCATGGCTACCTTGGGCCACTTTCTCTGGTTTTTGGTTCTATTTTGGTTTCTTTAATCTTATTGGCAGTAACAAAGCAGACAGGTATAGGACATCTTCCAGTGTACACCCTCCTTTCCTGTAGTATGGGGTTGTGATAAAATTTGACATTTGGAAACTTTTCTGTAATGACCTTGTACCAGTTGCGATCATGCTCCGTTGCAGCACTGTAGTATTGCAAGACTTTGGGGATGGTGCTCTCATTGATGCCTTGCAGGTTCAGCTGCCACTCACCCAGTTTCAGGAAACACCTAGTTAAGCAAAGGGATCATTGATTCAAAACTTAAAATGAAAATAAAGTCTCTAGATTAAAAGGCAAGCTTGATATCTGGAGTCTAAAAGACATTCCATGTGGTGAATCCAGTCAGGAAGCCTCTCCTGCAGTCTGGATGCAAGATTCAAAACATTTCCATCTTGCTTGTAGTGTGGAACTAACCAGTTGAAGGTTTAAGAGGAAAGGCAGGGATCAAACTTTTCCCCTCATGTATCTGAGTTATAAAATAAATGTAAGAAGTAGGTAACAGCAACATTGAAAGACTTCAGTCTGTGCTGATAAAATGCATGCACATGTGCTGGTGAGCTGTACTGAGCACCAAGGAGCCTTCTGGGGAGAACACTGACAGACAAACAGTGGAAACACAGAGGAATTGCTCTTCCCCCAGCCAGAACCCCATTAAGTCATTCCCTCCTAGAGGAAAGGAAAAACAACATATTTTTACAGCAGTAGGGTGGGGTTGTCAAGGTTTGTGCAAAACTTAATACTTTGCTTCCTCAGAAGGCTTCAAATACCACAGTTACATGGCTGTCCTTTCTGTATTTTGAGTTTTCCAGAAAGCATTGTGCAAGACAAATATTGTATGCAAATCATTACTAATTTGTTTTCCATTACAGTCACTGAAAAAACAAGACAGTGGTGTTACCAAGGGCTCCCATCCTCATAAAAGCAAATTTAGTGCACGCCTCCCTTCAAAAAAAGCAAACCTTCAATAGAAAGCTCTATGCAATTTTTAATTTAAACAGAAAAAACCCAGATCTGGCACCTACAAATCCACAGAGAAAAATGGAAAAGGGGTTTTTAATGCAACAGTATTATAAGAGACCATCACATGCTGGGCACCTACTGCCCAAAGCACTGCTGCTGTGCTTGGCAGCCCCTGTACTTAATACAGACGTGCCAGGCATGTGGGAAGTGTATCTTTCCTAGTGATCAAATCTCCTGAAAAGCAAAGAAACAGACTGAGAGCTCTGCCTTCTGCCAGTGAGCCACAGTGCTGGAAAAATACAACCAGGCACCAGCACCAAATACAAGCTTGTTTAGGCTGATGTGTCCCAGTAAGATTTACTGAACATAAGGTGGTATATAAGAATGTAATACCAAAGCAGCTAAATTGAAATCTCATTCTTTTAATCAAAGCATGAGCTTTGTCTGAAATGTGTCACCTGCAGGGACCCTGCACCTCAGGAAAGCTTTCAGTTTCATTCTAGAGCTCAAGGGTGCCCCAGGGCCCTGTGCTGACCGTGCCATGAGCTTATGGAGCTCCTGTTTGTGCTGCTGGTCCTCGGTGGCGATGGCATGCTGCGCCTGCTGCTGCATGGTCTGCACAAAGAGCTGCATGTGCTGGAACGCGTCGATCTGCAACGGCATGATGGAGGCAGTGAGGACCACAGGGCTTAAATACAACTTCTCAGGGGAGAAGGACAAAGTAGAAATGATTTTCATAGAAATAAAAAGAAATAGTTTTGTTTTCTTTCAAAGCTTTTCAGCCACTGACATCCCTCTAAAGTCACTTTATACTTTAAATGTGTCCAAATAAATGAAGAGGTTAGAGATTCTTGTTGTCTCTAAACTGAGGAACAAATAACTGCATCCTTCTGATGCCAGGCACACTTTCACTGTCATACAGAGAGCCAAAGGTGTGACTGACCACAACACAAGTTAACACCGTGCTCTGATGTGCAAGAACTCAACTCTGCCAAAGCAACAAGGTCAGCTGCATAAGGAGAAAACTTCAGCAGCAGAGAATGTCCTGCTCCTGCTCACACAGTGCAAGATACAGAGATACTGAATGTGCAGGTGTGCATGAACCAAGTCTGGCAATTGCAACAATCAAACATTTATAGCTTACAAACGGTATCTGAGCAAGAGAATACTGAACAGACAGGATCACAGAGCCTACCTACATTATGCTGTGGCCAGACTAATAAAAAAAATCAACCAAAAAAAAAACTATTTGAGAAAACAATGCCTGAAGGAAAACTTACAGCTTTGTAATCTTCTCTCCTAACCTTTCAGATTTGGCTAGGTTTAAAATACACACCATTGGACATTAACTTTGAGTTGTTTCAACAAATTAAAGTCTAGATTTCTCCTACGGTAATTTTAGAAGTACAAATGTGCATTACTCCTTTGCCTGAATATTACACAGGGCAGTAGTGCTAAAGCAACTTGCACTACCAAATTTTGAGGAAGAAAGTATTTTTAAAATTCCTTGGAAAGAATTCTGGGGTAGGAAAACCCAAGAATAAAGATTTAAGAAAAAAGTATACATGCTTCACTGGAAAGAATTAAGAGTAAAGCTCCTGCTTTACTTTGCTTTTAGAATCTGAAAGCAAATTTCAGGTTAGGAACTGCAGAATATGCTTTTTGAAACCTACTTTACCTCCGTGTATCTATAGGAATGAACTGTGTTAGAAACAAGAACCAGCTGAGCTCAAGTGCCTCATCTATTCTATTCAAAAGTCAGCATGCACAACTCAATGGTAAGGAAAAAGGGTCTTAGCCCAGGGTGAAATAAAAGAAAGGATCATACTCATAACATTAACGTGGTGCACTCCACAGCTGGTAACCTACAGGGGACTGAGATGGGGGGTAAATAAAATCTTAGGCTAGACATCAAGTAAAACCAGACAAAATATATTGCCAAACAGTATCAGTACAGAATGTTACATTTTTATTACCTGACCCTCTCATATCTATACACACCCAAAAATCTGCTCCTCAGTTTCCATTGCTGTTGAAAACTGATTGCCATAAACTGACAGACAAAGCACTTAAGACTGAAGTCTGAGGTTAAAACAGTTAAGTTTTCCAGAAAAACTGAATTCCTAAGTTTGTATCCTTTCTATGGGATATGGCTTAGAATGCAGCTGCTGGCAAAGGTCCTTGCAAGAAGAAATGTAATAGGGTTTACTTATCCATTTTTATCTGTTGTTTAAGAAAAGACTGCTGTGGAGCTCTGCAAGTGCTGTATGGCTAGTTTCCTTCTAGATGCCAGCTTTTTTCCTGCTGGATTTGACATGTGATAAAACTGAAAACATTTTAGGTCAACAAAGGAACCTTGAACTGCTGAGCTAGAAAAAATGATAATTTCCCATCATACCAGCCTACATCAGCAGCTTTTTACTTAGGATACCAAATCAAATGAACACACATAGTTACCTAAAACTACACATGACCAGGTGTAACTATGTATTATTTATCTATTTTGGTGCCAGATTTCCCCTATCTTCATGGGCTCTTATTCTTGCATCAGTTAGTTTTAGATATGCACCATCCTGCACCGTGTCCATCTATTTCTTGACCACAAGTCAAACACTGCAAAACACAACTCCTCTCACAGAGACAGGCAGAGACCTCATATTCTTCTGGGGTCCTTTACAGATGACAGTAAGAGGCAATTTCACTGTTTTACAGAGCCAACAGAACAGGGCCTCAGCAACAGCTCCTTCTCTCTTTTTAATTCAAATAAAGAATAGTTACTGGCAATGTTCCCACAGCAGTGGCTCTGCTCCAGTGCTGGCAATCCCAAAGGGAGAAAAAATAAAAAAAGATGTGGCAGAATATGAGGATAAATGGAGGCTTTAATGTATATTAAAAAAAAGATAACTTATCCAGTCTGGAGATTATTGGATTTGATTATGTAAATTCTCCCTGTGTTGCAATGTCAAAAACATTCACCCTGGGCTCTCTGGAGCCAAACTGTTCCCATGATAAGACTCCATGAGCTTTTCAGCTGTCTTTCAGGCAGAAATTTCCAATAATCTCTTTAGTAAAATTCAGTTCTGCTCAGCAACTAAGTGCAAACTGCTCAGCAGGATACTTCTAAAAGTGGTAATAACTCCCCTTTACTTCCCTCTTTCAGCATGTAACCCTGACCACAGGTACAGTATAGAGACCCAGCAATCAGAACAGTGGATGAAAAGCCAAGTAGCAAACCTACACAGGACAAAAGAGCTACTACTGACCATTAATCTTGGCTGCATCCCTTGGGTATCAGCTACTGGTTCAGCAAAAATAAGCTTTCCACATATGAAATAAAATTAGGGCCAGGTTTTCTCTGCCTTACAGAATTTTAAAGGAAATAAAAAGCTCACAATCTGAAGAACAGTATGGAAAGGAATTAGTTACTCTCTTTTAGAGGAGCAGAAGTAAAACCTCCAGCCTTGTCTTTGTTCTGTGGGGAACATGAAGAGATAACATGTATGGCATTGCACAAAATCTGAGCAGGAAACAAAGCCCTGTGCTCTCCTGTACCTTACGGGCGCTCTTCCACATGTGCTTCATGTATGCATAAGTCACTTGGGGGTGGACTGTGGGCAGTGGGTGATCCAGCTGTCGAGATGGATCTACTCCCAGGAGCAGGACAAGGGTCTTATGGGCCAAAGCCTGGGAAGTGGCAAAGACAAAAAGCAGGTTAAAACAAGCTCATTGTTACCTCCAGCTTATATTGCTGCAGAACTGCCCAACATTAAAAAAGCACATCTGACCCTCCAGATTCAACACAGACACAGCAGACTCCCTGGGCTCATAAGAATACCACATGATAAACCATATGTTTTCCTTTGGATCAGACCATTAGATTCCCATTTCAGAAGCCAGCAGAAAGTGTAAAGTCTCTGTTTCAAGTATTTGGTGATATATTTTGTGGTGAATGTTAAAACAGGTCTGTAATGGTTCAACAGTAACATCACATTCTAGATTTGACTCTCTGCTCTAGCAGAGAGAGCTATTATTAATAATTTCCAGTGCTGCATAAAAATGTCCAGTTATAGCATGCAATAAAAAATTGGCCCAGTGGCTCTCAGGTACAATATCAGACCCACAAAAATAACCTTGGCTACAAGCATGAACTGTGTGCTGGTTACAATTTTAGCATTTCAACAATTTCTGACTAGTTTCTTCCTCAGAGGAGAGCCCATCCCACCTGGGCACTGAAAGCATTTAGGAATGCTCAAGGCTAAAGCAGCACAGCAAAGCCCATCATCTGAAAAGCTGCTGAAGAGGACAGAGCTGGACAATGCTCACCAGCCTCCCACTCTTGCCACACAAGCTGGCATACTTGAGCCAAGTTCTCATGTCCTCATGAGGATTCACAACAAGAGATCGGACCATCAATATTCTTTGCCAGTCTTCCACGATTCGCTGACAGCCCTGAGAGGAAAAAGAAGGGAGAACTTGTTAGTGTTTGGTCTCCAGTGTACTGCACAGAGCCTTGACTCAGAATCTGAAGGGACGTTTATCAAGATAGAGACTTCTGTGCTCATAATTCACAGCAGACTGACATTAGGAACTATTTCTTTAACACTGAAGTGTGAAGAAGGTTCAGTCCCTGACTCTCACAATCTGCAGGCAGCTCAGTGCTTGCAGTCTAACAACATCCTCTAATGGAAAGAGGACAAAAGTTCCTAAAGCTGAAACACATCCAAGAATCAGAAAAACTCCACATAGAATTCCCAAGTGAGTTAAAGTGTCTTCCAAAGTGCCTTCTCCACCTATTTCTGGTTTAAATCTCAGCATGGAGATGGCAGAAAATGAAATGGCTGCAAAGATATTTTTCTTATTGCTCTTTTCCTTGCATGTATTACTTTTGAAGGCTGGCACCTCTAAACTGGTTTTCTGCCAGAAACTGCAGCTGCAACTGCTGTGCTGCTTGTGCAAGCATTGTCTGGTTCTTGTCTGTCTGATGGGAGAGGCACAACACTGTGAGAGCAGGATGAGTCTGTATTTCAAACATTCAAGGATACTTCAGAGAAAGAGAATTGTGGAAGGGACTATAGCAACTAAAGCCATGGTGTTGGATATAGTGGCCATGTACAGGGGAACAGTGATGCCCCAAAGTTTCTATTCAGCCAGAGACTACTTGATTTTCAGGTAAACAAAAGATTTTCCAGTGGCAGCAAGGACCTTAGCATCAAAGAAGTTATTCTTTCCTTTTTTCTTCTGAGGACTGGGAAGTTAGACAAAACTTGTTCCCTAACACCCAAATGAACTTCTTCCAACAGGCATTTAAAAACTATTAAAAAACACCAATAAAACATTCAAGAACTGTATGTACTGCCTTCAGGACTATGAAAAGCTATATTCAGACATTACACTTCCTGCCACTTCAGTTTCTCTACCCCAGTGGAATGGTCCTGAGCTTTTCCAGACAGGAATGCAGATGGGAGACTAAAAGCTTTGTCAGAGTTTCCCAAACAGCTAAAAAGCAGGCTTTCATAAGGTGGCAGATTATAGCAGTGCCAGTGAAGAACTCGGCACTGCAGGGAAAAGTTCTTCCTTCTGTCAGTATTTCACCTTAGTTATGCCCTTTTTGCTTTTACCCCCTTCTCCAACAGGAATCACCCACCTTTTTAAACAGTATTCTTGTATGTATTACTGCATCTGAGGATATTCACTTTTACTGTAGGGATGCCTCTTGTAAGGAAATGGTGTCAAATATTTGTCTGATTGAAATTTTCAGAGGTACTTTGAATTTTTGATTCAATTTTTGATTCTGACTTTTAGAGTAAGAAAGGCACAAACTTCTCATTTCAGGAAAATCAACATTGCTAAAGGTCTCTTTTGAAAGGTCAAGGTTAATCATAGCATCATTGAAATTGGAAAAGACCTTCACGATTATCAAGTCCAACCATAAACCTAACACTGCCAGTTCTACCACTAAGTAAAGTCCCTAAATGTTACCAATCAGCAGGAAATGTTCTTGTAATAGGTGCAAAGGGAACAGGATAATCTTTTCTTTTACAAGCATGTGAATTCTCTGACCAGTTTTTTGGAGAGAATTCACTTCTTAAAATGCAGCCAGCCAGGTAAAAAGTTCAAATTATCCTGATCTAAACCAGTATTTCCAGATGTAATCCAATTTTGAGATAAGCAGCCTTGGGGATGTTACTAGTACTCTTCTGTACACATTTATATCAAGGCTTAGTTCACCCTTTTAAAGTCATATGAGCAGAGAGCTCAGGAACATTAACCTGAAAAAAAGAAAAACCCAACCCAAAACCTCAGGCAACCAGGACAAGCACAAAGGAGATGGAGCACGCAGCCACACAAGCATGGATGTTACTGGGATAGAAGGAGACATGGAAAGATTTGCTGATTCACCACACTGACTCAAAAGGAAGCTGTTCATGGCAGCTCATCAACATCTCCATCCTTGACCTTTTTATGGATGTACCTGCAGTCTTTCCCACCAGATCTGGCGGATGATCTCACGGCGCTCTGGTACAAGTTTATACTGGATAACCTCTTCCAGCTCTGACAGCATCTGGCAGGATACCATAGCCTGAAGGGAAAAATCACATTCCATCCCAATCACTACAGAACAAATCTATAATTAAGGAACAGTATTTTGGCATCAAAATCTAAAGTACATAGGCTGCCCAACAGATAAAGGACCAACTGTATACTGGTACCTAGATGACCTGCTGATGCAAACCCCCTAAATGTCAATTCTAATTTCTTTTGAGGGGGTGGACCTCACTTTACTTTCAGTTTGTCCCAAAGCTGCTCCTGCAAAGTTGTATTTCTTATCTGACAGAAGCCATTTAGCTTGTGGGCCTACAGAGCTCTTACATTTGAGAGAAGCACTGCTCTGAAGTTTTATGAAACTTTTGGAGACAGTCTGAAGCAGCAACCAAGGGAATGAAGGCTGAGAGCTACACTTACCCCATAGGCTCGACTGTAACTCTCTCCTGCCATGGCAGTCAGCTCAGCATCCAGCAGGTCTCTGGCTTTGTCAATGCACTGAAACAGAACAAGATATTGGGGCAAAGGTAGTGTGCTTTATCTAGAGTCAACTGTGGAAGCTGCTGTTCAGCTGTTCCAGCTCATGAACAAAGCTGGTGTTGCTCTCACTCTCCAACAAGAACTAGGAAAGGATCTTATAAACAGAAAGATTTGACAGGAAAACAGTGTCCAGGGCATATATAAGAGAAGTCAAGGGAGCTTCATTCATCACCTGCACAGTTTGAAGTTTGTCTTCCTAGAAAATCAAAGTTTGCAGTATTTCTAATCCTATTGTGATTGTAAAGATCATCATTAACAATGTTTGTAGAGGAAAGGTTCACATTTTAGTGCAAGAGAGTTGGTTACAAAAAAGAGTCTCAAGGAATGTATCTTGATACCACACAATGCAAGAAAATAGCTTTCACTGTTTTACATAACCCAACAGGATTTCATGAATTTTACAGGACAGCAAATTCCATTTCTCATCCTCAAACTAAGACAGGCTCTTCAAGCATGAAATAAATCCTGCTCTAGTTCTAGTCATTATATAATCTCTCACCTATAGCTTTTCCTGTTCAAAATGTTAAAGGTTAATCACAAACTCTACCCTTTTGAATGCCTGGTTAATTTTACTGTGCACATCATCCAAAAATCTATGTACAGGTTTTGACAGCACAGATTGAATTACTCCTTTATCTAAGCTGGCAAGCCAGCACAAAATTCTGAGAAATGGGACTTGAGCTTCCTCGGAAAGTAAACAACACGTTTCACATCTACAGAGTCACTCTGCAAATCTGCTCTGTGACAAACAAGCATTACAAATACAGCCCTGTTTAACAGACTCATTCCTTGCTTTGGTATCTTAATCTAAGATTTGAGATTTATCAGTGCTACCAGAAAAATTAAGATTATTATACATGATTTTTATATAAATGCTGGAAAAGGTGCAAAAGACAGAAGCACACAAAAATCCATTAGAAGTCTTACAGGTGTCTCAGGCATTCCCAGCAATTTACAATCAGTGCCTTTTAAGACAGAACCTCTGCTGAGATAATCCTTGTACCCTGCCTGTCTAGAAAAGGGGCACAGAAGTAAAAAAAGCTAAAATCTTACTAAGGCATTCTTATGTTCTACAGCACTGGACCACTACTACCTGTCAATACACTCACTGCTACGTTTCTGGAAATACAAGGTAAGATCTATTACCCAGGTCTAATATATCCATGGAAAAAAAACATTATTGGGCAATTCATAGGTTATAGTCAACTGCTTTACTACAGTTTTACATGAAACTCTGTAGCCTGAAACATCTTAAACCAGGTTTTGGGATACCAACAAGGAAGATAATTACTTGCTGAGCCAGTGAGAAAAGGTCTTGATGCAGTGCCAGTACAGCCCTGTAGAAAGCACCATCATGGGTGTCCCTGGGGATCATGCAGGTGTATTCCTCCATGCTGTCCCACTGACCTGCAGAGACACAGACATGCTCAGTGCCACAACAGCCTTCTCTACAACGTGGGAGCAAAAGAGAACCATGATGAGGTGCTTAGACATTAGTGCCCAGGCCTGAGTGCTTGTCTGGTGCTTCTGCATTTAAGTCAGCCCTCTAACAGCTTGGCAGGGACACTATTATATACATACACATAGCTACAGACAAGAAAAATATAGGTGTTTTTCTTCTAGACAAATTGCTATCCTTCGTGAAAAAGGTTCTTTTATTCTTTGTGATGAAACAATTAAATTCTGCCACTTCCAGAACATTTGAATGAATTAGCGCCCTGCAAAGGAAAAGATTATTTTTTTCTCAGCAATGGCTGGCAGGGAGCAAGTGATTCATCAGCTTCTCTAGTAAATATTTATATCTTGCTAACAACACAAATGAACTTTGGACCACTATAGATTTATTCCACTTAAGATTGTCCACTCAGCAGACACAACCTCTAAAATCCTCCACAGGTTCTGTTCTTGTTGTAAATAAGAGTCTGCCACAAATCTGAGAAAGTCTTTTATCTAATTTCCAGCCTGAGCTCTATTCAGTGTGAAGCCAAGCAAAAGTGAGCATTTAAGCAACTGATCATCTGCTCAGACCACTCTGTTACTGGAGACCACACTGGGAGACTTGATGTAAATGCAGGTTTTCCAAAGGACTTCAATATGGAATGACACTTACTTCATTCCCCAAAGTAAATAATGTGGTTCCTGGATATTGTTGTTCCCTGTATTCTGTAGCTCAGAAGTTAAAACTGTCTGTGATTGCCCCTCAAGGGCTGTCACATGCCAGCACAGGAGGATACATTACCCAGACCCCAAGCAGCAGCAGCAGCCATCCTGGCCATCTTAGCCTGAGTTTCATCATTCACCTGGGTCCACTTTTCACAGCATTGCTGGTGGAGCTGCCCCCTAAGAAGAGTCCAAAATTTCTGATCAGCAAAAAGCCTTTTCCAAGAATTCTGCCCCATTACAGAAACACTTCCCACTGTTAAGACAACAACCAGCCCATCGTTCTTTTTATACTGAGCGGAGAATAGGATTTGACTTCTCTGGCCAACTCAACCATGCTAGTCTGATGACAAATATCCTATCATCAGAAAATAATTTTAAGGCACTCTGTGTTTTGAAAATACACATCCAAAGAGAAGTTTGCATTTGTTCCTCAGAGGCTGTTAATGCCTACTTTAAAATTGGCCTGATAATGCCAGTCTGTAAATACAGAAAAAAAAATTCTCAAGAAAACAAACAAACCACCACCAAATAGGGGATGCTTAAAATTTTTGCAAGTGTCAGTAGAAGAAACATATGACCTGGATAGCTTGGGCATGGCTCCTACTAGCAAACATTTTGAATTAACACATCAAGTCTGAAGACAAAGACTGCAGAATGAATGTTGCTGTAACCTCATATGAAGACTTGTCATGGCAAGATCTCAGAGGGCATCTGAATCTTTCATCTCCAGTGGAGAGGAAGCATCAGGATTTTTCATATTATTTCTTTCAAATCAACTGTGAATGCTGCACTAATCAAACAAATTTCCCTGGGTGTTGCAGTTTCAGGATTTCTCAGGCTGGATACTCTGTAGCAGTGAAACAGAGTGCCAACTGTGCCAACTGTGAGGGAGAACAACTTGCCTTCCCTGGAGTCACCCCCTTCCCCTCCCAAAAAGGAAGATGAGCTAGTCAAACAGAACCAATGGGCTGCCACAGGCAAGACAGTCATTCTGACAGCTTAATGGCCCAGGGGGGAAAAAAAACCCCAAACAAATGAAAAACCAAGACAAACCTAGCAACAGCAGTAAATCAGGACCTCACAGATGCTGATAAAGCACTATGGGTCCTACAGGAATAACTACATGAGGAGACAAATGGCTAAGAATGGTTTGGCTGTACCCCCAGAATATCACAGCAGAGTAGTGAAATAGTGATGGTGCACAATATAATTCTAGATTATCTGCCTGACACTGTCAGCACAGTCAGTCAAGTTGAACTCTACTGAAGAGTATCAGCAGCCAGACGATGGAATTCTCAGCCTCAGGATGGCACCTCTAGAGCCAGCTGCAAGGCAGCAGACAGCACTTGAAAAAGGCACTTATGAATTGTAAAAATGCTTGCACTGAGTTGGAGCCCAGTTCCACAAGATAACCCAGAGCCTCTGATTGCTCTTGTCACTACAGACTGGCAACAGATCCACGATATCTCCCTCCAACAGGAGAAAAGTGTCCTTTTGTTGTTTCACAGATTCGTTGCTGATATATGAATAAGTAGGAGGTTCAGAAAGGACACTTTACACAAATACATATCCTGCAGGAGGGAAAAATTCTTCAAATCCCTGGTGAGAACTGCCTACTCATATAAAAGCTGACTGAGGAATGCTCAGTAAGGGGATTTATTTTCCCTACTGGAAAAGCTACACCCTGTATGTCTCACCATCATGTAGAAATAAAAAGGGCTGAAAAATGCTGCCAGAATCAGGTTTCTCAAACAGTTTCTAGCAGTAAAATGACTCTAGTGAAGAGGAATCTCCTTAGTGCGGTGCCATCCCCTGGGTTCACGTCAGGACCCATCAGGAGAGAGCTTGTCACATGCAAAGTTAAGTAGAAAGGCGGAACCTGGATGAACCCACACCTGCCCCTGGGTAGAAGTGCATGCCACAGTGCACAGGGTGCCTTCTCCAATTATCTTCTTGGAACTGAACAGTGAGAAAAACCAGAAGCCCCCAGTTAAGTAGTGAGCTGTGAGTCACCAGCAGCTCACCCTCTCACAAACACTGATTCAAATCAGTTATGTGTTTACAACCAACACTTGACACAAAATTTGAAATATTAAATGTCCACAAAGACAAGGCTTAAGAAATGCTGAAAAAGACTAAGGAAAACCTCATGCTTCTACAAGGCATAGGTCTGACACTGAACAACCAGAAATCTCTCATGTTTTAATCAGTTTTAAAAGGAGGGTCAAAATAAGCTCCTTTTATGACTGTTTCTGACACGTTCTGCTCAATTAATGTTTCCTCTATCTACAATGTCCTTCTCTATTATAAATGGGGTTGACCTGATTGTAAGATTGTAGATTCTCTTCCAGAGAGACCTTAACTCACCAGATGGCCAGTCCCAAAAGGCTTAGAGATGTTATTATCAATTCTGACTTCAATGAAAAAAGTGAGATGCCACATAAATACTCAAAGTAAGTGGGAGTAAACAGGAATTCAGGCAAAAAATTTGCACCTGAATGACAGCATTCAGAGAACACAGACACCATTTTCCTCAGTCTTCAGGCATTCCCCTCTTACCATTCACCAAGCGCTTCCAAACAACGCATCCGTCCCAGCATCAGCTCAGGATCATCTTTATTTGTGTCCATCTTTTTGTCATAGGCCACCAGAGCATCTTCCCATTCATGAAGCTTTTCATACCAGGTAGCTTGAATTTCCTAAGGGAAGAAAAAACAGAAGTAAAAATAAACAGCAGGATTAACATTGATCAGTCAATGTTAACTACCACAGCTTTTCCTAAAAAATTCTGCGTCTATGCTGGTCAGTTCACCCTTTTATCATTCTAAATATCCTCATGGACTTGTGTGATACAGAGAAGAGCCTTGAGCTAGTGTGAAAACTGGAATCCTGGCATTGCTCCACCTGCCCAGAAATGAACTGAGGTTTACCAGAAGGATTAATTCAGCATCACCCCTTACTCAGAGCCACTGAAATATCTGCTCAGCAGCTGGTGCTTTTCTTTTTGGAGAGTGAGTGGAACAGGAAAAAGGGTAAATCTGTAACATATTCCACTTCCCGTTGTTGCACATACCTGCATTCAAACAAGAAAAACAGCCCTGTGCTCAGGAATGGAATGACTAACTAGAAAAAAAGCCCCAACTTTGCATCTGGCTACTGCAAGGCAATTACTTAATACAGCAGGTAGTATGAAGCTGGGGCCCAGTCAAACCCTTCAGGAGGGGAGGCAATGGTTTGTAACAAAGCCATTAAAAGTTAGCCAAGCAGTGATCCTTATCAGCTAAACACTTTTCTTCTTTCTTTCTTTCTTCTTTCTTTCTTCTTTCTTTTTGTTTCTCATTCTTTCTTTTTGTTTCTCATTTTCCAGAAATAAAATGCCTAAATATATTTCCATACTTTTCCTTGCCAGTGTTTTTCTCCTCAGTCCTTGGCAGCTCATGTCTTGACACAGGCTGCACAGCAGATTCTTTTCCCAGACCTGTGGGCAGGGTCACTATAAACCATGCTTTGCATGCCAGGTCTTCCACTTAGCCCTTTAGCTTCTCAGCTAAGTCATATTTCAATCAAGTCCCCGAAAGTAGAGCTCACAGCTCTTCTTAATTTCTTTTCATTGCCAATTCTGCAAAACTCTGTGCTTTGAACTACATTTATTGCTAGACTGTATTGCTGCTAAAGAGTGAAGTCAGAATTAGGTAATGCAGAACTTTGCTCAATCCACCCAATGATTTATAAGAAGCTGCAAAGATGTTCTGAAGTCTTTACTTAGTCCAGGTCAAAACCACACAATCCTACACTATGGAGGATTTCCACCATTTTCTGCTTCTACCTGGTTCCCACTTTCTAGTGGTTACTACTTAAATAGACTGCCTTCCTTTTCCTAATCATACTAAAACACTGCAGCAATTACCACTGCAAAATCATCTTTTTACCAGTAGAACTGTCAGGAGAGCAGAGGTGGTTTGGTCCTTGAACACAAACTAAATGACTCATAAAATGAAAAGACACAGAACAAATACATAATGGGGTTGTTTGGTTTTGGTTTTGGTAAGCAGTCTGAATTGTAAGGGACTGGTTAACTAAATAATACCTGTGGACACTTTTGAGAGAGACTAGAGGTTAACTTCTATTAAATCCTTACCTGGAAGCTGTTGATGCAGTTTCTCAAATCCTTCAAGCTTAGAACAGGAACTTACTCCCTCCCTTCCCAGCTTATCCTAAATAAAAGGACTTATGTTGTCAAGTTGCTAGTTGCTCACAGCTGCATTTAGTATCAACAGCAGCTGCAAAATTCTCCTCCAAATCAGGTTCTTGCAGCCCTCCCTGTGCCCAGCATTTGCTGCAAAATGCCCACTGAACATCCCTATAGGCAGCAAGGCCGCTCCTTATGAACAATGAAATATGGCAAGTAAGGACAGAACCACCACCCACCAAAAAACTAACTACAGAAACCATAAAAACATGGATATGAAGAAGCAGATTATCCAGCAGGACTCACCAGCTCCCCAAAGTGCTTCATGGCATATTCCAGCACCCCAGCAGCTGCCTCTGGCTGTTGGAGTTTATTGTTAATGCTGGAAAGGCAGGAAAAGAAAGATGATTTAACACAATTGGCATATTAGGGATTGGTTGAAGCTTCTACTTGATAATACCAAGCTCTATCATTTAGAAATATCAGTGGAACACTGTTTTTGTTTAGACTTCCACATGAACAATAAACTACATAAGGAACACAATGACCATATATTTTCAAAACAACAGGTGCACATGTTCTGTGCACATTTTGCAAGACACATTTCTGAAGACTTGTTACACAAAATAGAGATGGTAAATGATTATCAATTCTGTGTAACAGCCTGCATAGTGAGAATAGTTGCCAATAATCTTAAAGGCACAATTTTTCAAACAGCTGAACTTAAGAGCTTTACAGAACTTTTTTCCTCCCCATTCTCAGACCACCAACTCCTCCAAAAATCAGAGCAGAGAGTTTAATGATGCAGTTTAATGCAGTTTAATGATCCTTAAAACAGCTGACAAATGTCACCAAGAAACTACATAAAAAGTGTGCAACCCTAATTTCAGTTTCACATTTCATACAAAGCCTTGCATTGGTACTAACCAGCACTGGCACTTTTCTTTTGCTGGTTTTCAAGAAGATGCCAGAAACTGCAGCCATCACAACCAATCCTCAGTCTGTACCAGGAAGGCACTTGTTTTGCAAGGCCAGCTGAATTTTATGAAGCAGAAGCAAATAGGCTACTCTTGAGCCTCATTCTCTAGTTCAGCATGTACAGCTGTTCTCTTAAATAATTTCTATTTCACTATGGTTTTCTTATTTCACTATCAGAAATGGGATACTCAGTGAGTAGCACTACTCCTAAACCCCAGTGTAATGAGAAAATTAATTTTTTATTAAGCTTCTGCTATTTTATAAAGCTTATTTATGAACAGCCTCTGGTTCATTGTCCTTCTCCTTCCCTGCTGACTCTGGAGAACCAGAAGTGCAAATTGTTCAAAGCAATATCACAACACCTGAGCACCTACAACACATCCTCCAGCCCAGTGTCAACATTAGTTAATGTTTGGAATGGAAACAGCATAATTAACAAAACAAAACATGGCAACAAAACAAAACATGGCAACAGTGCAAAGAGACTTTCAGAGGTCTTTGAGTAGGACCATAGACACAGGCAGCTCTCAAAAATGCTCTTTCTTGCCTGCCATCATCAGAATGGCTGCATGATTTCCCCCCTAAAAGAGGGCAGGGATCAATAAGAGAAGCTAGGGTATTAAAAAGTGTAATACACAGACAAAAAAAAGGAAAATTTTTCAAATGATTGCCACATTTCTTCTGTCTCTGGAATCCTCCTTTCCTGACAAGTGAAGAATCAAGCTCCTAGGCATACTCTGGATACCTGTGAAGGTTAAGTAAAATACTCTTGGAAATCAGGCCTTCAGATTGGTCAAGCTACAATTAGATTCAGCCAGAGTAAGAATATCCCATAACCACAGTTCAAGATGATTTGAATCATCCCTTGAATTGCCCCATGTTGGCACCCAACAATGGGCAGCACTTGAAACAGAGCCATGCCATTTCTTTAACAGGAGAGTCAAAGACTGCACTAACTCCAGCCAGCTTCCCAAGGGAAAGCTTGGCAGCAGCCTCATAAAAGTGATAAATGGCTGTCACATTTCATGAGCTGATGATTTAAAGAGCCATTGGCAGATGCATTCCAGCAGGTCAGACAGTTAATTTCTTCCATGTTATCTCTCTTGACAAAACTGACCATTTTCTTTTATTATCTGACAATTAGCACTGCTCTTCTGCCATTCCCTGGTGCACTCAATTACTGCTTTTTGTTTCTTGGCTGTCCAAAGCAGAATTAAGTGTCTCAAATATATTTATGGTTAGGTTTAAGCAAAGGGAAGGAAAAGATGGGGAGGGAAAGGAGAAAGACTTTGATTTACAAGAATACATAGCAGTAAGTTGCTAATAATCATAAATTACTCTCCTGTGACAAATGACCTAGAACACAGTGAGCAGTGACAGGTGATTTTGTGGACCAGGATAAACCTCTGACTGGGATAAGCCTCTCCTGGCAGCTCCTTTTCCCTATGCTTAGGACTATTTCTGCAAAAGCAATAAATGTTGTGGCTCCTCACTCCCAGCCCATTTTGTGTACACACTATTTCAACCTGGTACATTCAAAACGCAGATTAAGAAAATAAAACTTTCTGTGCTTCCCTTCTCTTTCACCTTCCTTCCATGAAGGCACTGCTCCTCTCCCTGCAGACCTGAGGAGCCTGTGCCCCCACAGAATCTTTCTAAATGTTACAACACTCTTAAAACCACTACAGAGCTGTTTTCTAGTCACCATGCTGGAGACTGAACAGAAACAAAAACACTGCAGAAAAGCATCCAGGCACTCAGAAAAGGCCCTGAGGGCTAATATTCCAGCCAGGCAGAATTACCAGGGGTTTTTAGCCACAGTGTTGCTGCTGGAAATCAGGGCAGTTTAATGGATTAGAATCAAGAGTATAGATTTCTCCTTGTATCTGGAAAAAGATAATTACAAAATCTCTCTGGATTAAAGGAGAAGGTGGGAAAGCATCTCTCAAGATATGAGAGCCAGTGCTGTTGGCTAACTTGCTGGACAGAAACTTAAGTCTTTGTTTACTAGCAGATATCCTTGCAATTATTTCTAGTCCAGAATAATGTTAAATTTAATAGTAAGGAAAAGATCAGTTGTTCTCCATATCCAGAGGGAAGAACATATGAATCAGTTCATTTTTGTTAAAAAGCTAGAGAAAACCCCACCACTATCTCCTACTTAAAGGCTTGGCAGGAGGGCATAAAAGAACATTTCTAGGGCATTTAGAACATTTTAGAAGTTTTTAGGTATAGGTTTGGTAGGTCACAATGTAACACCTCATCTCTCAGGAAAGGCCCAAGCATTCAGCTCCACTATGGGTTGGCAAAGCCTTCTCCTATTAATGCTCAAGGAAAAGATTTCAAAATGATGTGTTTTCAATGCTAATATACTCACCTAAAATATTCTGAAGCTATTTCAAGACAGACCTGTCCCATGCTTGCAAGTGGGAGACCACGGAAATAACAAGACTTCCTAAGTCATATCAACTAGACTTTTACATACTTTGAACTAACACAATAATTTCAGTGCTTAATACCCACCATTCCATTTCACATTTTATTTAATAAACAAAGTGATTAGCAAAACCAACAAAACAACAGGAGACCCTTATACTTTCCCTCTAAATGAGCATCAATCAGTTATAGAACTAATTCTAATCAATAAAGTGGGTGAGTTCAGCCCACCAGGGCTCACTGCATAATTAGATTATGCAGAGCAATATAATTTAAATTTCTCTCCATTTATTAAACTGTATCTCTACTGTAGCCAGAATAATGTCCAACCCTGACCAATTTGGAGCACTTGATCCTGATGAGTGGAATATTAAAATGTAAACAAGCCTTCTGATGAAAAACATCTTGCAATTGCTGTCACTGTCCCCACAAAAAGTGACTACACCTGGCAAACTTCCTAATATCAAAGTCTTCGTCAAAAATCTTAACTCTTTAAATTATATTAGTAGTGAAAGGCTATATAAACCTACTGCTTGATTATTAAGATATCAAAACTGTGGGGTTTACAAGTACACTGAGTTAGAATCACAAGAAAGAACAATATTTAAGAGAAATATACTTCTATTGCTTGTATATTTTAAAGGTTATTTAAACAGAAACCAGACATGAACTGGGAATCAAAATCAACTCTACTGTCTTCAGTGGGAAGAGAACTCAAATGATGGACTTTTCTCCCTACAAACCCAAGGCATAATTGTGTCATGTTTACTAGAAATGTCCTCTTTTGTACAGCCCAGGGAGCTTTCCAGGCTTCCATTATCTTTGACATTGACAACATTCTCTATCACTCAGAATACATTAAAATTTCAAGAACTCTGAAGCAACCAGACTCTCCTCATCTTCTCTTTAGAATTATAAAAAGAAAACCCTTTATTTCACTAGAGCTTTTTCAAGCAGTCTCAAACTTACCCGTGAGGGAACACACACATTTCCTATTGCCAGAATGCATCCCAAAACATCACAGAAAAACTATTTTTGCAATAAAGCAGCTTGTATGCAGAATCTAGACAAGTAGACAAACTCTTCTATTTTTCAGCCTTCTCAAGTTTGTTTGAAAGATTCTCTATATGACAGATTTTACCAGCCTTAGCCAAGCTTGTTTTTCCTTCTGAAGAAGTGCTGAGAGCTGCTTCTGGGATTGGAAGGCACTGCTGCTTTGTGGAGACTTGGGGGAACAGATAATCCTCTGGCAAAAGGAATTGGCTTTGATGGCCCTTTTCCCCAATTTTATGATTTATTTGTCTTCAGGAATTCTGCAGTCCTTGACTCAAGAAATCTCAGAAAACAATCCACAGTCCCCAAAACAACTCAGAAAAGCAATGCATGTCCATCATGCCACTAAAAATGATTCCCATTCCAGGAACAAATATGTTTGGAAACTGATACCAGGAAAGAAATGTTTTCAATAAAGAGTTGTGATGGTTGAGTGTTTCCAGGCCAGAGCAGCCCCTTCAGCTTCCAACAAGGAGATACCACATTGCTCACAGCAAAAACTGGCCAAATTCCCAGTCTTGATATAAGTGTTTGCAAATCAAATAAAAATATTTATCAGTTTTGAAAGAGAAATCAGTGAAAAATGTTACAATAAATTTCTTAGCCAGCCCTGCTGCTTAGGCTGCAAAAGGTTTTGTATCACCTATTTTTTATTAACCAGAAAGCAGCAAAGAAAAAAGTTGCTAAGCAGGGTATTTAGCAAAAAAAGGTGAAACACAGAGCCAGTTTTTCTGTACTGGGTATGCAAAGAAGGGAATGCCTTAAATAAAAAAGAAATCACAAATGACAGGAGGCAGTGGCAGTATTTTGTTTTTCATGGAGCCCTCTCCTCTGCTCCACCTGTCCCATATAATTTCAGAGATTTACAACACAATCCTGGCCATAAAGCTGTAGTAGAATGAACATTTATGAGCATCTCCAAAGCCAAAGGTGAGGAGTTTCACACTTCCTGGGAGAGAAAAGCAGTGTTTCAGAGCTGCAGCACAGTGTGGACTCCAGAGTGGGCCAGCTGAGAGCTGTGAGAGCCTTTGCCACCTCGGCAAGCACCAGGAATGCCAGATTCTAAGCACTTGCCAGATGCATATTAAGGGGTTTGCACTGAATGGCTACCAAATAAATAGCCACAGGGCACTGAGCTTTTCTTCTTGTCTCAGCTTTGCATACACCTGCCAGAACAGCTTCCCAGAAAAGGCAATCATTTAAACTCGCCTCTAATTTAATCTGGCCCTCCAGGGACAGGAGATAACTGGTTCTAACCAAGTAATACTAATATATTTGAATTTAGTAACATCAGTCAACATTATAAACATATGGCACATACAAATTGAAACCATGTTTAGCCTCAGCTCTCCCAACCACTTCAGAACTGCATCATGAATGAAGTCTAAAAGGATTTGTCTCATGTTCTTGGCTTTAGGATCTCCTCTTTTTAGCTACCATGTACCACGGTATTTCCACATACAAAATATAACTGAGGTGATGGATAACTAGGGTGATGGATTTCAGGCCTAATGATGTTCAATTTCTCCATCACTACTGGGGAAAGAACAGGACCCACTCAGTAATCACAGAACTCGTTTCTCCCCAGCTATGCCCTAAACTTTACCTCTTCACAGAATGTACCAGAATCCTGAATTCAAATCATGAGTAGAACTGTACAGGGCAGCAGAACAGCTTTTGTCAGCTCCTACTCACCTGGCAATGACTGCCATCTGCAGCTATTGCTGCCTCAGTGACCACATTCAGTTCTCCATGAAACTGGGAAAGACCCATCTTTCAAATACTCATAAAGAAGTCAAATTCCACTAAGGCTGATATTTCTGCCAAGGGATGTCTCTGCCCAAAACTTCTTTAATGCTTTCTCAAAAGTAATGACAGATGGGAAGATTTGTGCTTTTCCATTCCTGCACAACTTGTCTGTTGTCATCCTCTTACACAGAACAAAGTATTCTCTTTTAAAACAGGTAAATGAAATTACCCAGAAGAAAAACGGTTTGCTTTTGGATAAACAAATTAGAAGCTGAATCCAAAATAAAATCCTGGCTGTCTCATTTCCAATTAAATATTCCAGTTTAGAGAAGGGACTTGGAAGCCTTTTTATGGTGTTTTGTAACATCTGTGTTCAATTGAATTTGGATCCTTTAAAAATTTGTATAAAGAGGGAATGCATGTGGAAGACAAGTGGCTCCCCTTTCCACATCTGCCCAAGACAGGAGTGTTATGGTGAGTGGAAGCAGCAGCAGAATGGATTGAAGTCCTGTGTAACACAATGGGAGTGTTAGCAGGGTGGCATTTTGGGGCAGAGAAGCACAGTCTGGCCTGTCCTAGTCTCTGTTCCAACTTTGACAAAAACATGTTTCTCATCACAGGAAGCCAGAGAAGAATTTGCCCCTGGGAATGACAGAAGCTCCAGCTGGAAGAGGGCTCAGACAGGATTAGAGGCAGAACAAAAAGGTCAGGCTTTCATCTGTGTGCAGTGGCACTTTCTGGTCTGAAGTATAAAAAGTAATTTTGCTATGGAAGGTTTCTGGAATGTCCATGACAAAAACTGACTGAAGCCTATGGTCTGTTATGGAGGTACCCCCTGTGCTTCAAACAAATTGTACTTGCCTATCTCTGGCAGTATCTCAGCTCACCAATCCCACACAGTGGCCGTGCAGCTGACACAACAGACCCAGTGGTTTTCTCTCAAGCACAGCACACAGGCAGTCACCCACAAGACAACTGCTTGTTTGGGGAGCTCTAATTCTGACCTCCTCCTAAAGATTCCTTCTTCCTTCTCTATGAAAAGTCAGGTTTATGAGACACCTGTATTCATATTCCACTCCTGCAGTGCTTTGATAACTTCATCTTCCAAAATCTTCACACTCTTGTGGGTCTGTTTTGGAGAAAAACTATTAGCCAGTCCCAGTGCAAATCAGAGGCAGTAACAAAACATCAAGCAACAAGTGTAACAGTGCTGAGGAGGGAGACAAACTGCAAACACACAAGCAATTGTGCTTTCTATTTCTTTAAAAGCAAATGTCAGGTCAGCAAGGCTTTTCTAATGGTTCCTAATCAAGCAGAAATCCTGCAGCCACCTTGGATCAGCAAAAGAAGCCAAGATGGGATAGTGTGTGTCAGTTGGGTTTGTCCTAATGGCCTTTGTAAGAGGTGCAAGATTAGCTTTCTTTTGTTTCCTTGGACATCAAGAAGCTTTCACAGGCTTTATGCAAGGAGCAGATACATAAGACATTTAATCCTTTATTTCATCTTATTTCTGTCCATTATCACAATCAGAAATTTTGCAGGAAGATGCAAGAACCCACATGTTGGGCAATTAAAGAGCAGCTGGCCTGAGAAGAAGCAACTTATCCTGAAGGATCTAGAACTAAGCCTGCAGACCTTTTGCAAAAGGCTGCACCTTTGCTGAAATGGTTTTATTTGGAGATCAAACTGCTATAATAAAATTCTGAACTGTTAAAAAATATTAAAGAGGAGAGGAAGTTGCCATCTCAGCCAGCTGAGACAGGACTAATACTCTGAATGTCTAAAAATTTAAGATTTATTCTGAAATCTACTCTTTATGCAACTAGGGATGTTTTAATTACCCAAGATTTTCCTCTCAAAATCCTATCAGTAAATTGGCCTCTCTAACTCTGGAGTTAGATCACACTGCCTGTAAAAACAACTATTCTGTGTCAATTTTACATAGACTCTTATTATTACTTAATGTCCTTTCACTTTCCCACTATGAATAAACAGAAGAATGAGTTTTAAATTACACATTCTGCAGATTTCATTTCATCCCACCCTCAGATATCCCATTTCTAAAAGAACAGCAGTGGATTTTACAACATTAATAGTGCAGACACCCCAATGTTCAGAGAAAAGAGGATTAGATGCTGAACTAATTAATTTGCTAAAATACTGTCTAAATTAATAAATGCAATCATAGAATGCAAACATTACCCCCTACAACTTCTGGGGTTGTAGTAGGACATGTAGCAGCCAGGACTACCTTCCAGGGAGTTACCTTCCTTGAACTTCTATAAACTCACTCATTTTGAACAGCCTTTTCACATTCTGGATCTCTAATGCTCTCATGTTATTTAAGTGCCAGAACTAGTCACCAAGAGGGCTCCAATCCAATAGGCAATAATTGCTGGAAATTCTTCTCATTTCCTAGCCCTCTCCCACACCCCTTCAAGACAGAACTGAGGGAAGTCTCTTCTGCTCTCCCCAACCTTTCCTGGCTGAAATGTGTTCCAATTTCACCCTGTAAACACCTGATATGAACAGATGAACTGGGAGGGGCCAGCAAGCTCTTCATAGTTTCAGAGGGGTGGAGGTAAACAGAAAAATAGTATATAAGATGCTTTGAGACAGACTTCCAAAGTGCATAGACTCTGACAGGAGGGGTCTGAAAAAAAGCCACTTCTTCAGGCTCCACCTTCAGAGACTCACTTCACTGGGAGCAAGGAAGGTACCAGGCTGCTGCAGGAATTTCATACCTATCCCAGCTGCATTCAGACTACTGCAGTCAGCTGGAAGGTTTCTGTTGCTGTAAGCAAAAATGCCAGCAAGAGCCACGGTTCAGCTGGCATGGCTCTGCATTGTCACTGTGTCTGTGGCCATCCACCCAGCGCTGCTGCAGAAACCTCCCAAGAGGAGAATGATCAATGGCAACGCACAGTCCAAGATGCCAGGCTGCTGTGAGGACATCAAAGAGCTCAAGCTGCAGGTAGCCAACCTGAGCAGAATGCTACAGGAGCTGAGCAAGAAGCAGGAAGGGGACTGGGTGAATGTGGTGATGCAGGTGATGGAGCTGGAAGGAAGCACCAAGCAGATGGAGTCCCGCCTCATCGACGCTGAGAGCAAATACTCCGAAATGAACAACCAGATCGACATCATGCAGCTCCAGGCAGCTCAGACGGTCACACAAACATCAGCTGGTAAGGAGGGAGTCCCCAAGCTCCCAGCTGCACCTCTCAATGCACAGCTGATCACCAGCTCCTAGTGCTAGCATGCCCTGCTAATGAGGGTAGCCAGCTTGCCTGCTGAATACTGCAGCTTAGGCAGCCACCCTGAGAAAGCTAGTTTGAATTTCTTCATCTGTATTTTTATATCTATGTCTGTTTTTAGGAAGTGCAGAAATTGAGCAGGTGCTGCATTTCTACAGTGAGGAATTCAGTCTAATATTTCGTTTTCTGAGCACTACAGTACCAGTCCTAAAAGAATGGGAGCTGGTAAGGGAATGGCTCTGGCAGTAATAAACTCTGAGTTCACAGTGCTGACAGGAGACTAGAAATTGTTAAAACAATTAGAAATGCTCTCCAGGAATTACTAAAGATTTGTAATTGTATCTTTATGACTATCTCTAAATCAGAGTAAAAAAGAGTGATCCATTATTTTTGAATGATAATTCTTAAAAATTCAAGGCTGTAGATGGTGCAAGATACAAACTGAGATATACACCTAGCCAGACTACAGTTAAATTCTTCAAAATTTTCTTCCCTGAGGGAAAATTTCACTGCACACAGTGATTGCACAGGCCTGTACTAGATGTGGAATGCAGGTGCATTTTTAGGTCAGCTACCTGTAAAGGTACCTCTAGAAGAAAGCATCCTCTTTGTTGACTTTTCAAATGAAATTCACTGCAAAGAGCTTAAATTGTCTCAGTCTCAACTGGGTTTGCCAAAATGACTTCATTTAGATTTTTTTTAACATTAAGGAAAAACTTCTAAATCTATTTACTTAATTCTTCTTCTAAAATAGTTCCCACCTGGTTAGTATTGACACATCGCTATTTACAGTAGGCCTTAAAAAAAAGTGACACCATAACAAGTCTCCTTGAAGCTGGAGAAAAACCAGTTACACACAGCAGAAATCAGCCCAGAAGGTATTTAAGGCAGATGTGTCTCACCTCACCAGGTAAGAGACATTTTTGAAAACTCTCAGACACTATAAAGCCTTGCTTCAGCTCATTTATCCTCCTCAGAATAGCTGTGCATTTTACCATCTTCAAGTCAGCTCCTGCACCAGGAGGAAAAGAGGCTTTCACAGACTGACTGACTGCAGCTAAAAGTCACCTTCTCTGTCACAGAAATGTGACAGAATTTGAATGATGCAGAAAGGGCTGAAGGGCTGAGACAAATATCCCTCATCCACAAACTTGGCCAACCTGCTCACTCAAACAGACACCTGGCAGCAGGCCTGGCCATCCCATTGGATGAGTCTTTATTACTTAGGAGGGGGTCAGCAAATATCCTTTCCAGCACAGACACACAGTGGCAATGTGATGAGAAAGCAGAGATGTCTTTTTGCATAGCAGAGGTTAAAAAAATTCAAATAAATAAATTAATAAAAATCACAAAATCCTCAGTGTTACAACAACTTTTGCCAACTCATACACTACTCAAAACTGAGTCATTTCAGGAAAACATTAGACTTGTGGAAAGCCTTCTTCATCACTCCTTGTATTACAAACTAAACTTTGCAGACAGCACCTTCACAGAAGAGGAGTTTTTGCTGCTCAGACTCTCACTTTCTGGTTCTGATTCAAGTAGATGCTGTTTATGACTGCTCATCACTTTACCAGAGGAACTATCGAATTTCTGGTGTTTACAAGCTACCTCCTGATGAATTTTTGGGAATTCCAGATCTGGAGGTAAGGATATTCAGTACACAATGTATATTACATGTCTTCTAAAATCTAATCAAGAAATACTTCTTTACAGAGATGAAAAGAGCACACACTAAGTTTTGGTACCTCACACTTGCCATCAGCATCCTTACAGAAGCAAACTTCAAGGATGGAAAGAGCGTGCATTTAAAAGAGAATATAGAAAGTGTTTATCTAATAATTTGCTGCCATAGAAGTTTCTTCAGGTTGTAGAATCTGGAACAATGTCTTATGTTAAGAGAACTGAACCTTCCTAAGTCTACTGACAATTAACTCTGCCTTTTTTTTCCTATTCCAGGTGTTCTGTGACATGGAGACAGATGGAGGCGGCTGGACTGTCATCCAAAGACGTAAAGTTGGTTTGACATCATTCAATAGGGACTGGAAACAATACAGGGAAGGATTTGGCAATATTAGGGGAGATTTTTGGCTGGGAAATGAAAATATCTACCGACTTTCAAGACGCCCCACTGTCCTGCGAGTAGAACTGGAGGTAATTAATAAGCTCTTAATTTCAGCAGCAAAAGGCTTTTTGATTCCCCAGGATGAGATACCATCTCCTATCTCTGTAGCAGGTCCAAAGGATTTGCATGCTTTAATTACAGGAGAAGGAAGTAAGATCATCCTAGGAATACATTCAGACACAAGACAGAAGTATGTTCTCCCCTGTGCAAAATTAGTGGCACAACCTTGTCTCTGCACACTTGTTGTGTCTTGGAACCTGTGGGGTTCATGGAAATCCTGCAGAAGTCACTGCAGAGAGAGATCAAACTGCTGATTATCTCAGATTTAAAAATTCAAAAAGAGATGTCCCATAAGGTTTGCAAGTCTCTGAGTCTTTAAATTTTGCAGCACTTCCTTCCAGGCTGGGTACAAGAGTTTGCATTGTATTGCCCTCAGTTTTTTCAGTCTGTTAAAGGCTTAGGTTTGACTTAGAATAGTTTATAGTTGGTACAATAGCTTTGAGGGATGGGATTTGTATAAACTGAAAGGCTTAATACCTAAAAGTCACTGTTTCAGAGAGGAAAAAAATTACACTGACATAAGGATGTTGAATGCAAGAGCTGCACATCAGGTTTCCTACATATTGTAAAATACCAGTGCAGGTAAGACTTGGAAATTCATGCTTTGCTCTGGAAAGTTTCTTTATCTTAACAGAGCAGTTTCTGCAGTCTGAGACAGTAAGAATATATATATATTGTAGACATGATTTTCTGAGCCTGAGAGACTTTTCAGCCTGTCAGTGGCTGATCTGTTCCCAAGGGAAAGTCTTTTGGGAAACTTTCTTTTTCAAGGACAGTTTTTTGTAAATAGGTTTTGGTTCTCAAAACAATGTCACACACATTCTGAATGGGTTTTTCTCTTGTTCCACCAATGGCACCAGAGAGGTGCTTCCTTTGGCCAGCCCTGTTTACCTGTATGGGAACACCTGATAAAAAGGGTTGCAAACCCTGAAATAAAGACTTCTGCCTCACTGGGATCAAACCTCACTGCTGTGATGTGAATCCACTCGGCTATTTCATGTCCACTAGCCACTAACCACGGATGCTGGAGTTTTTTCCACAACTGTTCTAACAGGACTGACTTCTCCCCTGTCGTGTGCAGGACTGGGAAGGGAACACACGCTATGCCCAGTACCGGCAATTCACCCTGAGCAATGAAATAAACAGCTACCGGCTGTTTGTGGGGAACTACAGCGGGAACACTGCGCGCGACTCCCTGCGCTACCACAACAACACCGCCTTCAGCACGAAGGACAAGGACAACGACAAGTGCGTGGATGACTGCGCCCAGTTCCGCAAAGGTAAAATCTCAGGGGGTCCTGTGGTCAAGATGACCCCAAGATGTGTAAAAAGTCTCTGTTCTCCAACCCAGCTGTCCAAGAATGAGTCTGAAGTCTTTGGCTCTCGCTCTCAAGGTTGTTTATTGTTGCTTATCAGAAAACATTTTCAGCCTGGCCTGCAAAGCTCTGTTCAGCAGAGCAGACCGAGGCACTCTGCCCTCCCACGGGGCTGGTGCTCTCTTTTATACTATAAACTACATTTACTTTATTTATAGTTACTTTCCAATGGCTGTCACCTATGTTAGACTGTGTCCTTTTACCTTACACCAATACCAAAGTGCCACCAGCACCCAAAAGATGGAGGCTGGGAAGAAGAAGGAAGGAGGACAGGACAAGGCCCAGTTCCCTCCATCTTGCCTCCCAGTTCACTATAACAATTCTAACTGTACACTTTTGTGACTTTTACTTCTTCATACAGTGATGGTAATTTGTTCCATGGCTGAAGCTCAAAGTCACACGAATTTCTGATTGCATCCCAGGGTCTCTGACCCCCCTGCCAAGGCTCTAGACCCCCCTGGGCTGGGCTCAAATCACCCAGGACTGTCAGAGGGACATCCTGGGTTCCCACAGTAAAACACACAAACCCTTCCTGTCCTGCCTTGGGGCAGCTGTGGAGAGCCCAAAATGCCCTCTTTCCATGCAACCAGTAATGGCAAATCAAGAAAGAGGTGACCAGTTCTGGAAAATACACTTCTGTGGGAAATTTGGCAGTTAAAGCTGATTTCTAAAGAGCCAGATTGCGTATTACAGACATCAGTGCTCTGAAATAACTGTGCTCTCACCTACACACAGTTAGCCAGCTCATTATACTATCTGCCAGACTACCTCACACGCTGATACAATACAGTGATACAGGATGTTATTCCTTGATAGCTATCAGGTTCTTATTTTTTCTTATATTTTTGTAAGTTTTCAAGTCCTAGTAATTAGGTAGCTGGAATTCCCACCTCCACACTCAGATTGACTTGTGATCTATATTCCTACCCTATTCCAAGCTGCTAAGGAGGTTACTCTCTAATTTACTATCTTTGAGTTCTGTTAAATATAATTATCTTCATTTTATCTTGCTCTTTAATTTCCCCATTGTGTCCCAAACAACATGCAAATAAAACTGTTGATCTCAGTTTCAATAAATACTCACAGAGTTCAGGAACTTTTTAAACACCCTGAGCTGCTCTCGCAAATTACCCAGATTTATTTCCTATGCTAATTCACTGAGTCAGAGTCAGAAACATGTCAAGGAAATATTCTAAGAGGAATGACCAACTAAATGAGAAGCTGGACATCTGAATATAGAACTGTGATGCCTTTAAGTTCCTAAATATCTATGTCAAGTTTTAAATTTACCTGCAACCTCAACTATCAGAACCATAGGCTCTAGGGATTAAATGCTGCATTCTGCTCACTGTCCTCCAGAAAAAGTAGTAATCATTAATACAAATGACTCACCAGGAATGTATTCATTTGTTTCCTGCCAAGGTGGATACTGGTACAACTGCTGCACAGATTCCAATCTGAATGGGGTTTACTACCGCAAAGGAGAGCACACCAAGAACATGGACGGCATCACCTGGTACGGGTGGCACGGATCCACCTACTCACTCAAGAGAGTGGAGATGAAGATCCGGCCAGAGGATTTCAAACCATAGAAGGAATCAGTGTTTGATTGTACAGCTAACATGACATCACTATGCAAAAGGTGGGCAATGAACAGCCAAATAATTTTTCATTTCATCCAATACATGCAAACAGCTACGTACTGGTGATGTACACAAACACTGCGACACCAGTCACAGCCACCAGTATTAGCAGGGCTCAGGCTTATTTCCTCCTCTTCAGGCTCTTTCCAAAGGGAAAAATATTGTGTTAGAGTAGGTTAGAACTGGATGCACTTATAGCACCTTCAGAAAACCTATGGGTGTGATTTCAGTAGCAGTGTGATTACTGGGTTGCCTTAGTATTATTAACCAGATAGGCAGGGGTTGAAAAGCAAAAGCCTCTTGGCTTCCTTTCCTTCAGCATCTGGAGCAAGCACTGCTGAGCAACTCCTTTCAAGAAGTACTCAAATCACAGAAGTTAAGACTCATTTCAAGCCAAAGGAATCAATCAAAAGTGCCCCTGATGCACCTTTCTTTAGTGTATAGTAAGTGGCTTACTTTGCCACAGAAGAAAGAACAAAGCTCAGAAGTGTTGTGTTAATTAATATTGTCCACATTCTCCCCTAAAGTTTTACTGCCACCTCCTGCTGCTGCCTCAAATAATCCCCACTGAAGACTGCCTTAACACAGAGTAATGTCAGAGGAGGATTTGTCCCATGGGCCAAATGTTTACTTCCCTCCACACAGATCACCCGAATGCTGATAAACTAGAAAAGCAACTTTCTGGGCTGTCCCCAGATGGTGTCCAGGTTAGAACAGAAACATGCTGTATGTCAGTAAGGCTGAGAGTGAACAGCAGGTTAACCAAAAAAGTCCAGACCCAGCCAAAGAATTCAACTGCAACACTTTAAAACCACTGTATTGATGAGCAGAACACTAGTCCACACCAGCGAATCCCTAAGTGTCAAAGTTATTTCAACATAAGGGAATGTTTGCTAGCACAGCAGACTGAGGAGTATCAAAATCCTTTTGAAAACTACCCAGTTGAAAGTTACCTAGAGTTAGTTTGTCAAATATAGTACATTTCTCCCTCACATAACACAGTGTTAGATAACACGTAAAAAAGAATGAGACTCCTCTTATTACCCTACCATCGTTTGAATATGTTGAAAAAGATTGATATCATTAATATATCTATTTTTATTCACCTTGAAGAGAGTTTGCATCTAGATTAGGATGTTCAGTCCTGTGTGAAATGGAAGATAAAGGTGTCCTGGGAATTTACATACATTCAAATATTCATCTGCAAATTTCAACTGTGGTCTATAATGGATTGTTAAAGGTTTCTAAAACTTTTTCATTTCTAATAAATTGTTTCATTTTTAAGTGTGCTTTACATCAATTCTTTGCTCCTTAACTTGCTTTCTGATACACAAAAAACACAACTGCATGAGATCAAAGAAAAAATACACTCAATTCTGTATTTTCCTCAACAACATGAGGCAGAACAAAGGGTGAAAAAAATAAAAGAGGAGAAAAAAAAAATGGAAAACAATTCCAAGGAAGTAGAAAAGTTGAAAAACTCACTGCATAAAGACAAAGGTTTTTGCTCAACCAAAATCAATTTGCTCATCTCAAACAGCTGAGCTAACATTTCTGTGATATAGAACAGAGGTTCACATTTTAAAACATGCAGTTTAGCACCAAATCCTGTGCAGGTATCTTAGGCTAACATCTGTGTTACTGACAAAGCTCAGAAACAACACACACTTTATAACATCTTCTATTTGATGTATGAGCAATGAGACCTATCTAAGCTAAATTAGAAGAATGTGACAAGAAATTTTAATTAGGAACTTCAACTTTTCTAACTTATTTATATGCAGGTGTATAAATCTGTCTCATTTAACCTGCAGCCATTTAATGACATTCCATAGTGAACTTGAAGGGTGAGAGAGGGAAACCAGAACGTTTTCCTACACTTCTTCCTGCAAAGCTTCCCCTGGCTTCTAGCATAGTTTTAACCACACAGCAGGTAAAATTGCACATTTGCAAGTAGTTTAACAACATCTTCTGACAGAGTGAAGTCCTAAAAATTGCTTAGATTAATCCTAGTGGTATCTTAAATTGTGGCTACTGCAAGAGAAGAAATCTCACCAATTGTGGTCCTACCTGATGAGAGACTCTAGAATAGCTGGGGTGGGACCCTTTTGAAATTCCAGCTCTTTGTAGTGAAGGGCTTTAGCATATGCTCGACATTTGGCAGCTCTTTCTCCCAGAAGGACAATGCCATTGTCATCTCTCAAAGGCAGAGGCCCCTAGGAAGGAGCACACACATCAAAAATAGAATAAGTATTACAAAGTAGTCATGAACTCCACACAGAGTAGCCACCAGGCTAGCACTGGAAGGAGCTGCCCAACAGCATCTCTACCTTGTCACTGTGCTCCATGAACTCTGCCAAGTTCAGCAGAGTCTGAGTGACTTCTGCAATATCCTGAGAAGTCAAGGCCAGCTCAATGCTTCGGATCAGCTCATCCTGCTGGTCTTCGTTCAGCTCAGACCAGCATGAAACAAAAGCAGCATTGAAGAGGTCTCTGGGGAGGAACACAAAAGACAGTGTGAGGTGGGGATTCATGAGAAAAAGTCTGTTTGACGGTGGGCTCACCGTCTTACTCTGAGAAAGAGAGCTAAAAAATACACTTACATTCCTACCTGCAATATATAGTGATTAGTTTTTATAAAGGTAACTTCTGTGAAGCCTTCATTTAAAAAATAGGGAGTAGGCTGATGTACTACAATAATGGAAATATTGTATTATCATATGCTATCAAAGTTTCTCCAAACACACTGGCTGAAAAAAACCCCTGCAGTTTATTCTACTCAGAGGCATTTTTATTCCCCACAGTAAATACTCAAAACTATTTCATACTCTGCTGTTTTTCCAGCTTGATTTATGTGACTTATTTCTAGACTAACACGCAGAATTTCAATGAAAGATTTTGTGCACAACATGGAGCAGCCAGCTAAGGAGGGTGAAAATGAAATCAAGCTGCTGGCTCTTTGATTTATGCCAAAGCAGGAACTATCTCTATGAAACCTAAGAGCTTCTAAATAACCTTATTTTTTCCTTATAATATTTGGCTTCCATCTGCCATTTCAAGTGAGATAAAAATCCAGAAATACTGTACCGAGCCATGGGATTATAGGCCTGAGCCAGGGCCCAACATGAGCGCAGGGATGGTGAGGAAGAATCTTTCAGCAGCTCCAAACTCAGTCTCCTTAACCATTCCAACCAGTCATCTTTGGAAACTCTTCTTGCTGCTCCCCAGGCCTACAGTACAGAGGAAAAGAATTCACCTACCAAACAAAGCACTATCCAAGAGCAGAAGAAATCCATCAGCAGGCAGTATTACTTCTTTACAGCTCCAAACCAAATGCTAAGAATTCATTTACAATTTCCTGAAATCCATTACCTTTACCAGATAATCTGTAGTAGTTAAGCCTCATGTCTAAGAAATTTTCCCAAAATGTATTCCTGTCATGACATGGCAAGTATTTAACATGAACTATCCTTTCTCTACAAAAATAAATGTAGAGCTGAAGCCACTGTTGAAACATCAGCTTAAAAATACTTAATGCATTTAGAATTACATTTTTAAGTCCAGCATTTTCAAATCAATCCATCCCATGACTGAACTGTGTGCTGCATGCATGTACTGTTCAAATTACCCAGTGCTTAGCTATTAGGTTCTGCCTTCAAGAAAATACAAAACTAAGATATTAGAGGAGCAAAAGCAAAAATCTGAAAAAAGGCAGAGGCTCAGAAATAGATGTCTCTAATAGTGAGAGATTATTCATTGTGATCTAGAAAGTCTTGTTCATGCTTAACACAACGAGCAAGTGTAAAGATTACTTCACAGCCATTAACAGTCTAATAGTTCAAGGTCTCTCATCTTTAAAGTTGCTCAGCACCTTCTAATTTTAAAGAGTCTCAGACACTACTTTGACCTCAGTTTTGTACAGAACAGAAAAGCAACATAAAAGCAATATAAATAAATGTAGTTCAGATGCACCAGACAAAACTCTCTCAGTGTGACACATTAGCTCCCTTCAGTAGCAAATTCACACTGTGAAGGCTCCAGTCTTACCTTCTGCAGGTTGATGGTGCTCACATGCAACTTCTTCATGGGACCAGTTTCCACAGGGCCACTGGTTAAAGTTTCTCCCTGGTTGCTTCTCAGCATTCGATGCTGATAAATCAGGGGATCCTCCTCTTCATCAGCAAGAGTGTAACCCTACAATAATTGTTTCATAGTGAAGATCACACCAACAAACACAGAAGCAATTCTCAACAAGCCAAAAAAGTCAGAGCACTTGTAGCAAAATCTTGCAGCAAAATCTGTGAAGCAAATAACCATGCTTCATTATAATGATTACACCTTATAAGCCAGAGAACTCTGAACAATATGCCTTTGCTACTCAAGGTAACTGTCAAGAACTCTTAGCTCTTAGTATAAAATGCCAAAATAATGTACATGAAAACAAGTACTCTTGCCTATTTGACTTGCTGGTTGCTTGTTCTACACAGCAGTTGTAAACTGCTTTGTAGCAGTTGTAAACTGTTGTAAAACAGTTACTAAATTTTTAAAATGTAAGACATTCCACAGAAAATACTGAGATAACAAGGTCTCCTCAAGTCCTGAAATCATGGAAAAAACAGGATTCTACATTTAAGCTAGGTTCCACATTTAAGAACTACCAAGAGAAAGAATATTAATGACACCTTGCTACAAGTCTAAATTCTTCCCTAGAACTTGCCATGATTTTTCTATAAGGAAATATTTAATACCAGTAGACAAAAAATTTCCCAATGCAACCCCAAAGTCGCCTTAAAAAGCCTCACTTAACAGAGAAACAGAGCAACAACCACTCCTCATTCTATGAGTAAATCCAAGTGAAGGTTCCAGCTACATCTGTTTCAACATGACAACATCCCAAAAGTGCAAACAACTGTACAGTTGTCAGCTTACCTTTACAATTCTGCAGATGAGAACATCATAGCGTTGATGGTTAATTCTGTGTCGCACCAGGACTTTGTTCACCATCGGGATAAAAATTTGGTACTGTAAAAGGGAATGCATCATAAACTTGTTACTCACTGGTACCAAGAGCAGTAAAATTCCATCACATTTTTTCATTGATGAGAAACCAATTCTGACAGCTTGATTTTAGCAACTCCTAATTCCAGAAGCAACTAAGAGAATAAAAATCAGTTCTCTTGGTAATCCATGAGTACGTTACAAAAATTCAACTTTAAAGCCTTGACCTTTGGGACAGTCCCACTTTCTGTGAGCTTTCAAGCCAAAGAACAGTATTACCTTCTTTCCCAGCTGGAACACCAGAGAGGAGAGGGTGTCCATTGCAGTTGTTCGTAGCTCAGGGCTCTGATCTAGTGTTCGTACGATGGGGTGAATAATCCGTGACGCATAATCCGTGAAATCCAGGGACTCTGTCAAACGGTCCACTGTTTCCAGAGCAGCTCTTAAGTCAGGGCAAAAAGAGGGAAGAATTTATCTCTCAGAATGTTAAGAAAGAAGAAATAAGACTGAAAAATACTTAAGTGTTCAGTTCTCCTAGGATTCATAATAATAGGAAAAACAGGCCACCAGAATGCTGGTAATGCAGCTACTACTTGCACTAAAATACTGGCAGGTGAGAATCAGAAAACTTTTAAAATCCCAAAGAAACAACAACAAAAACCAAAACAATCAACAACAAAACCAACCAAAACCCACCAATAAACCCAAACAATTGTAACACTACTGTGATGTCCAAACAAAAGTAACCTTCCACAATGATTTAACACAGAAAAGCTGAGGAAGAGACTAAGTGGAATTTCATTGTAAACGTTCAGCCACTGCAGAATTTGGATATCAGAGGTAAAACTGCAGAGAGACTGCAAAGCCACCAGCACTTACTTTCGAGCCACCACAGGGACATCTGGGGCATCAAATAGCTTTACAATGGGAGGTAGTAACAAATGAAGGTAGTCATCCAGGTTAGCTCCAAAGAGCTGGATCGCATTAAGCAGCTGGAAAGAAATATCATAGAAAAGTAGAATGTCAAAGGGTTTAAACAAATCTGAAAGATCATCTAGTCCCAACTCCCCCTTCCACTAGGCCAGGTTGCTCAAGGCAATATCCAACCTGACTCTGAATCCTGCCAAGGCTGGGGCATCCACAACTTCCACACACAACCTGTTCCAGTGCCTCACCACCCTTGCAGAGAAGAGTTTCTTCTTAATATCTCACCTAAATTTCCCCTCTTTCAATTTGTACCTGTTACTCCTTTTCCTGTCACTACAGTTCCTGACAAAGAGTCTCTCTCTGGCTGCCTGTAGCTCATTCATATAGTGAGTCTCTATACAACCTTTTCTTCTCCAGGCTGAAGAGCCCCAACATCCTCAGCCAGTCTTTGTAGGGGAGGTGCTCCAGTCTTCCTATCAACTTTGTGGCCTGCTCTGGATCTGCTCCAACAGTTTCACATCCTTCTTACACTGACGACACCAGAACTGTACATAATGCTCCAAGTGGGGTCTCACAAGAGTAGATTAGAGGGCGAGAATCACATCCTTCCCAAAGGACCCAGTGTGACTCAAAGTCATGGACGAGATCCATTTTAAACAAGCCAATATCCAGTGAAAAGCTTCTTCAACCCTGCACTTTTAACAACAGTCTGCATCATTTCACACCAAGCCACTGTCAAACTGCACCTGTCCCATCTGATTGTGCAACACACAAGGAAGGAGCCCTGCTGAGCATGGGAACACACCTGCCTGAGCAGTGCCCAAAGCATAACAGCTGCTGCAGCCCCACTCACCTTCACAGAAACAATGCGACCCTGACTGTTGTCATGCATGAAGACCCGTAACATGTGAGGAATGAGCTGAGGCAGGTAAAGCTTGAATTCACCTCCTAGAGCTACCACAATCTGCTCAATGAGTAGGATAATCGTGCTCTGTATGGAGTTGTTCATAACCCAGAAGTCCTACAGAAGAAAGAAAAAAAAAATTCAGCAGTTCTTCAGCTGAGCTGTACCAATTACAAGAAAAGCAAGCTGTAGGATATAGTCTGTAGATAAATTCAAGATTGCAGGGAAGGACTATACTTTCTGCTTTGAGAACACTCTGCACTTCCAGTACATTTACAGTTGCTGCAAACAACCACTGGAAAACTGACTTTTTCCTAACCCTTCTACAAATTTACAAACATTTACTGAAAATTATTTGAAATGACACCTATTTATGAACTCCAGATACCTCTTCCTAAAACTATGTTTCTGAAAGTAGTAAGTGCACAAAATCCAAGCACTGAAAAGAACTCAA
This sequence comes from Anthoscopus minutus, assembly GCA_013399455.1. Taxonomy (NCBI): domain Eukaryota; kingdom Metazoa; phylum Chordata; class Aves; order Passeriformes; family Paridae; genus Anthoscopus; species Anthoscopus minutus. Next base: position 528,261 of record VWYI01009550.1, read on the forward strand.
GTCACTATCAGAACCTGAAGCTACGCTTACTACCAATAATGCATATTGTAACTTCAAATAAATGGTATTTCAAAATACAATTATTACTTCAAATATATGCAACTCTGCACTTCATATGAACTTAGGAAGTAATTGATACTTTTGATAATGTATTTGATAAATACTGTCCACCCTTCTGTGACAGTTAAAAGTACTGGATAAAGATTGCACTCACTCTCATCTCTTTTTCATTTACTCCCATATAGGGCCGAATATGACTTCTCACAAAGGACACCAACATTCCTAGCTGCTGGAACAGGAACTGGAAGGAAGAAATGTGTAATAATCAGCATAGCTTATTCAAATACCAAAGCCACAGGGTAAAGAGTTTCACAGGCAAGCTCATTTACCAAACAGATAGCATGCATAGCTCCTATGTGCTCAAAATCTGGGGCTAAATTCTTGGCAGCTTCAGCTCAGCAGTTTGGGTTTTGGGTTTTTGGTTAATTTTTCCTATTGTTTTTTAAGTGGGGAGTGGGGAAAAAAATGACTTTGGGTTTATTGGCTGGGTTTCCCCACAGCTTGCATTACAAAAAAATTGTGAGCTCAAAGCCTCAGACACTCAAGCACACAAACAGGGGTTTATAAAGTGCCAGGAAATCTCAAGTGTCAGAACAGAATTGCAAGCACAGGCACATCAATTAGAGAGTACTGTAATTATGGTTTGAAGGATGCTTCCAAAAATTCAGCCCCTAGTCTTTTCCCCCTGCTTGAAAAGCAAACTGACACACATTTTAAGATATTCCTCCTGTACTCTTTCCTATCCCCACCAAGATATATTGGTGAAAAGTTACTGGGGAATGCAGTTAGGTCCTTGCCAGAAACACCGAGTTTTTTTAAACAGATGGTTGATTGCACCATCCATTCTTCACCACCAAGAAGAATTTTGACTTAGACAATTGCATTTGGATACACTATGACAGTTTTGCAATTCCTTTTGCCACAATACAATCTTAAACAACCAGTTGTGACAATGAATTTACTCTTTAAATTGGTATGAAATCACATGGGTTAAACAGGTTTGAAGTAGATAATCTCTTTTCTCTACAAAAAATAGGAGTTATCTACAAAAAATAAGTTATCTATTAAATTTCATTTCTTCATGCAGTTTTTGAAGACTACAGTGACAAAATACAACATGGAGCCCATAAAAAGAGAACACTTTCATGAGAAAGTGTTAAATAAGAAATAATCTCACTAAATAAGAAATAATTTCAGCTTCTTTAGCGAAAACAGTAAACATACATTTACCAAAAATGAACTCTGAGCTCCTGTACTTTTTGGTGTAGTGAGAGGATGCTTACATACAGGACAAGGACCTTCCTCTTTAAGGCTTTATGTCACGCATACCCACCTCAGCTCTTCTCCCCAGTACACTTTCACCATCTTCTTTTACCTGAAAATTTTTAAACAGAGTGTGCACAACTGCATAGCTTTCAAGCAAGTTAGATCAGACAGGTCTAGAACCTCAGCCAACCCAGATGTGAGATGTTCTCCTTACAATCTGAGTAGTAGTTCAGGCTGGGAGAAAACAGCAGTTCTATAGCAGAGCTGGGATTCTGCTAAAGCACCCGTCCCACCTATAAAACACAGCAGCAGGAACCAGTCCAAACTGCCCTTCACACCCCAGAGCATTTGGCTGCCTGAAGAAAAGCCTTGGCAAACAGCAGCCATCTCTGGTTAGGTGAACTTTAAGCCCATCATCTTCAGACAATTCTCATTTCCTTCTATAACTGTAACTTAAGTGGAAAGGAAGAGGAAGCATGCTGTGGAATCACCACCCATGCTGCTCTAAATATTAGAAAACTCAATTTTTACATAGTCTGCTTTCTCAGAGATGAGCCAAAGTACATGATTGCACCAGAAATTTGACGAATCTAACCCTATTATTTAACAATACTGTTTGCCAGAGTTTTAACACAGAGATCACTGAAAGATGTGGAAGCTGCATAGGTGTTTTCCTGAACAACAGCTTAATGAAAACACAGAATCAAATACTGGCCTTCCAAGGATTATGCTCAGAAGCAGCTGTTTCAATAAAAAGCAGAAAACTTGTTTGCACTGGACATTCCAGTAAATGCTTACAGAAGGGAAAAAGCAAAGCTGAACCTTACTTCTGCAGCATGCTTGGCATCAACACATAGCACAGCAATGCCCAAAGCCAGTTACAGACTCTTCAAGGAAATGGATTCTTAATTCCATACAGTGGAACAGGAAGAAGGAGTGGTCCCTAGCACACTCACCTCTCGGATGGCACCATCACACACCCGTATTACATTAAGGAATGTTGGCATGACCTGGGGCAGGAACTGCACACACTTCAGTCCAAGGGATTTGAAAATAAAGGTGATGGCCTGAACTACCATAGTGTGGTGTTGGGACAAGGATTGGTCTCGGAAAATTCTCATCAGTGCCACCATAGAGACAGCTGGATAGAACTCATCCAGAGGGAGGTTGCCCATGTTCACCAACATCTCACTGGTGCTGTAGTCAGCTAGGAGAAAGAAGGCAGTGTCATGAGCTAGGTATTAAATAGCCTTGAATATGGGTTCAGGAACATCTAAATGTAAGTTGAAAACATGTACACTGATTCCTTAAGAAGAGGAGACAAACTGGTAACAAAACAGTCAAGATCTGTTTGTAGATCATAAAGTCACCTATCTGAGAGAAAAGGAGATGCTTACAAGAATCCTGGCTGGATTTGGACTCTGAGAGGCTGACAGCTGAAGCATCTCGAGATTGATCAATCATGCCAATGTTCACTTTGTGTTTGTAAGGGTCCAAAGCACCCAGCAGCCCTAACACACGAATAGCCTGAAAACACACAAAGAAAATTCACCAGAACTTCATCACCAAGGCCAAAGACAACACTCAAATCCCTGTATTTGAAAAGATCCTGATGATTAAAGAGAGAAGACCTGGAACTGAAGTGACTGTCTGGAAAAAACAGCGCTTTCCATCCAGCCATTTCACTGACTTAACACATGCACTCTCTTAATTCTACTTATTGTATTTTGCTCAGCCACAACAATGATCTCTCCCTCCCTGCCTCAAATCTATGCAGGCACATTTATTTGGCAGCTCTCTCTTCCCAGAAAGCTTTTCTAAGTGGTTGTGTGATAGTTTCATGTTCATACCTCTCTGCGGGTGCCCTGGTTTTGCTCAGTCTTCAGGAAGTTCAGAAGCACCTCCAGCAAAGTTGGGTACTTCCTGTATGGTTCCACCACATAACCAGTGCTAGCCACAAGCTGCCCCAGTGTCCAAAGAGCCACCTTCAAAGATAAAGCCCAGAGAAGGTTAGTTTTGACCAGGGAATTTATTATGCTTTCTGATACATCAGTCATTCAACTTCTGTAGTTTCTTTGAGCATTTTAGGATCACACTGCAAACCACAGTCCATGGTTGGAAAGCCTCTATAAAGAATATTTTTCTATAACCAATAATAAAGAAAGTAATAATCAACAATATCTTAGGCTGTCACAATTGCTCTCACTCAGAGGTACAATTCAAATAAACATTCAATTCAGTGAGTCCAAGCCTTCCAATAAAAACAGCTCTTTTTCCCTACTTGTTTTTCCTCAAACAGCTCTGAACTATGCCACAACAGGCACTCTAATCCCTCACCAGTGTACTGTGAGAGTAACTCCCTTAGAGAGACCTGAGTGATTTAAAGGCTTATTTTAGCAGCTAAGATGGAATGTGTGGATATTTTGTTACAGCTCTGGTCACAACAGCTGTCAAGTCTGGTACAGTTGTAAACACTTACTTGTCTTTTAGCCAGCAGGGAAGAGTCCTGTAGCATGTCCATAATTATAATGAAGAGCTCATCCACCCACTTCCTCATCTCCAGCCCACTGACCTATTGAAAGACAAAAATTTATCCTTTATCTAGCATTCCCAAAACCTTAACAAGCTTGGCAAAGTATCTGTGGTATATCCCTACCTGTGCAAGCTCCCCTATGGTAGCCAGGACATTGTTAATCACACCAGGATTGGGATCTGGATCAGGATCTTTCAGTTTCACAATCAGTGCCTGGTGGGTGACAGTGGGACAAATTAGAATGTGTTTAAAGAATACTTCAACTTATCTTTCCTTTGGTTTACACCTGAAATTGACTCCACAATCATAGTAAGAATTTCAACAGTAAAAGAAACTTGGGTGTCACAAATATTATGCAAACCTGGAATTAAATTGGGCTAAGCTGTCATCCAGATGTGTTCCTGCAGGTAACATCTACACTATTTTGGTTTTTTTTCCTCCTATGATAAAGCAAAAGAACTGCAGCTCCTAAGGGTCACTTGCTGTGATACCTCATTCCAAAGTTCCCAGGAAATGTAGAGACTCTACCTTAAGGATAGGCTCCATATAGGGCCGGATGAGGCGTGGAGCATTAGAAACCAGGTGACCCAACATCCTGGCACTCTGCTCTTTAATTCTGCCAACACCACTGTGCTCCAACTCTGTCAGAATCTGCACAAGAGACAACAGAAGTAAGCAAACCAGGAAAATAAAGGTAGGTAAAAATTCTTTGCATTTCCTTCTGTCAAAACTCAGCACTTGTGAAGACTGGTCTACATTTCACTCCATTCTAATTTATTCTATATTTAGCTAAAATCAATTAGCATAAAAGGGATGGCTCCAAAATCTGTACTTACAAAGAGGTACCATGCATTCACCTAAAAGCAGCACAGAACATTCTTCCTCAACAGAGATGGAAAGCACTCTGGCATGACGACTAGGAGTGAAATAACAACTGCTATCCTTCCTTTCCCTTCCAATACATCCACAGAACTTCAGCCCAAATATCCATCATGAGAAATATCTGCTGAAATCCACTAAGCTGGGCAAGAACTATTTCCCGAAAGAGATTGATTCCCCCACTCTCCATGCATTTACAGCTTGATAAACCAGTTCTTCACCACCACCTTAGTCTGAATATCAGTTACTCTGTTTTCCCTGCAGGCATGCCTCCTCCTCACCTGGATTAGCATCTTGCGAAGGAAAGGCATGACAAAGGCAGGGTTCATGCTGCTCAGGCGCCCCACAGTGCAGATGGCCAGCTCACGGATTTCAAACACTTGATCATTCAGGGCCACAAAAAGAGCTTGCAAGTTTTCAGCCTGGGCAAGGTGAGCATCAAACCGCTCATCCAGAGAAGCCAACACACAGAAACGTATATCAGGGTCTGCAAGAACACATTTAATTCTCTTTAAATGCACTACATTCCTGTTCCTTTTTTGCCTTTGTTCACAAAACAGCTGCAAAAATTAATACTTTACAAGAGCTTCCCCAGAGCAAGACACTGTATCAGTGTTTCACACATAAAAAACAGGACAGGCCAGCCCAGAAATCTCCTCAACATGCCCCAATAACCAGGTCAGTACACTGTCAGCCTTTTGCACCTGCAAGTGTTACTTTTGGATGCTATGTGGCAACCTGAGATGAGTTCAACTGAAAGAATAAAAAAAAACAAGCATGAAGTTTCAACAAGAAGGGCCAATTCCTTCCCAAACTACAAAATTTAAGGCTGTGACCCAGAACAGCAGCAAAAGGGGTCTCAGTGTTCTACTTAGTTCAAAGGATTACCAAGGACACAGCTGGAGCATTTTTCACTAGTGTTGCTATTAATACCTCAAAAATCAAGATGTGGAAAAATAATTTGGGATACTTTTTTCTCTAATTTACCAAGAGTGACAGCTTAAGTTTAGTGGCAAACATGTTCAAATTCTATTTCTATTCCTAATATCATCACCCGCTTACATGATAAAATTAACAGGGGTAGGAGAACCCTCTTCTCTGAATCCCACACTAACCTGGATCAGTTATTCCAACTACAAGCAGTTTGCTGAGCACATCAGCCACAACCTGCACTGCTGTCTGACTGACCACATGGGCATGGCCACTGATCAAGTGGATGGAGGGTGTGAGCAAGCGAGAGCAAGTGCGGGCTGCTTCCATCCGGATCTCCTTGTGCTCGCTGTTCAGGAAGTGATCTGCACAGTGCCGAACAAACTGAGTCAGGGAGTGGCCTGAAAAGAGAAAGATGGGCAGTTAAACACAGGTTTGCACCTCAATTACCAGTTTTACCTGGAGTTTGAAGATCATGCTTGCAGAATTTTCCTGCTACTTTGTACTCTGCTCCAATGCACTAGTTGTTTATATCCCATATGCCCTTGCCCATTGCTTCCTTATTTCATCTTACCTTCAAACTCAAAGCTACCAAGTGTACGAAGGGCAAGGGTGATGCTCCCCACATCACTGGCTTCTGGGATATTGGTGAGACTGGGGGAGGCCAGCTGGTGGGCAAGGCCCTTTGGCATGCCTGGATGTCGCAGAGGCTTGTGCATCAGAACAAGAGAGAGCATTTTCAGCAGCCCATCCTGGATATCCTTCTTCAGCTGTGGGATCTGACGGCTCAAGTCATACAGCACAGCTGTTAGAGCAGGGCTGAGGACAAGAAGCAAGCAAGAGTCATTAGAAAAGCAACAGCAATGTGCATATTTCATCTGCCAATCAGAATATAACTGTGGGCATTTGCACATGAGAGCAACACCCGCAGGCAGAGCACAGGGTCCCTGTGTGAACTGAGGCATGAGATGACCTTCCCATATAAACTGAGTGAGCAAAGTCCCAAGACTGCTGCACACATCATTACATTAGCCAGCGTTGCTATAAAACTGGCACAAATCTAAATTATTTCTTACCCTTATGCTTTTTAAATAAAAAAGCAACTGAATTCATTTCCAGGTGACAATATAATTTCAACAGCATTGTGCTACCTGAAAATTTTCTCCCCACCTTTCCATACTGACAACTTAATTAATTCCTCCAATAAGAACTGTCAGCTACAAAGCTGAAAGAAGCCAGGAGCAAATATTCAGCACTTCAGCTCTCCTTCTCTGCCAGTTTGATATGGCACAAGTCTGCTGGCTGCCAGATGCTTATGAAGATTTTGCAGGTTGCTGCCAAATGTGTTTGAACAGTGGAAAATAAAGGAGCCTGCTTTTGGACCAGTTGTTCTACAACAAGATTTCTTTACTGAGATATTAATGCTCTTAAATAACTCAACAAACACATTAACAATTAAAACATACCACTCTTCTGAAAAGGTTACAGTGAACTTCTGAAACATCACTTACGTCTACTTCAAAGCAAAAATGCTCCTTCTCAATCGGAAAACGTTAAAGATCTGACTCTGTGTGGCCAACAGCGCCATCCTGCGGCTAAGAGCAGAACCGATTCATGCCTACCTCAGGCCCACAGCCAGCATAGGTTCCAAAAGCTCTTTGATGTCCTGCTGGATACTGGGTCCCATGGCTCGTGCCAGCATACTAATGCAGGTGAACACTGTGGCATCAACCTGCACAGACTTCTGTCTCCTGGAAAAGGACCACATAATTACAAGGAGCTGCTATTTTTCAAACATCTTTCCTAATTGTACTTCTGTGTTATCAGTCTTACAGAAACACTTCTGATTTTAATACAAGACTTTGATCCCACATTACAAAATTATATGAAGAGCAAGTGTTTCCATTTCTTCCTCTAACTTTCACATACTTACTTGTGGGCAAAGTCCTTTGGGGGAAGAGCTGCTTTTATGATTTCAAGGACTTTTGGTAGGTAAGCTTGAAACTCAGACCTCACAGCCACAGAAAGCAAACCCAAGGCCTGGAAAGCCGCTGTTCGCTCCTTCTCCTTCTTCACACAACTGAGAACATGATTCATGGTGTCTGGAAGATACTGATCAGCTGCCCACAAGAGAAAACAATACAGATATTAGAATTCATTTAGGTTTATGCAGTTGCATAGCATTTCCAACTAAACCTTTACAAGTGTAAAACCAGAAAACTGGCATAGTAATATTAAATTTGCTGATGTGATCAGTGGCAAAAATGTCACCATATAATAAAATTTCCAAACTACATAAGGCTTTGTTTTTAAAAAGAAAAATCACCGGAATAAAAGAGCTATAAAACACCTTTGCTGCAACAGGTTTTTTACATATATAAGACCCAAGCATCTTGCTTTCATAGTGATTGGTTGGAAATTTGGAATAATTAAAACAAAAATTGTTCCAACCCACTAAGAGCAACTTGATGACTTGTCTCCAACTCTGATACTCCCCTAAACTTGCTGGATAAATCAACTAAACTACTTTAAAGCTAGCAGGTCTTCCTAGCACATGAAACAGTGAAAAAGGAAGAGGTCTTTAATAATATTTGGGATATACTGACTCAGAGCAAGAGAGAACTCTCCTTTAAGTCTGAGCTACTGTGAAGAAAACAAAAAAAGAAGGTTTTTATGTCTTACAGTATTGATCACCAAATTCTGACAATAAGTTTCAATTTATTTTCTTCATCAACATCTCGGCGTCAGCTATCAAGTCACACTTGTTCAGAAAAATAGACTGTCCTCCTACAAAGGACTCTGCTCATCAGACAAGCACCACATTTGGTGTGCTGCACTGCTTGCACAATTTCACCTGGACCAAAGAGTGCTGGACAACTTCCAGCCCAAATTCAGCAACATTTCTGACATCCAGCCATCTGTCTTGTCACCTGTGAATGCTGAAGGACGGAATGCTGCCAATCGCGGGAGCAAATTGAGAACTGTCATCTGGATCAAAGAATTTTTGCTGGTTCTGCACTTGAGAACCCACTGGCAAACCTGGAAGGAAAAAGGCTAGGCTTTAAAGGATGGCCATTGGCAGTAACACACAAATGTTTATTACCAGTGTGCTTTTAGGAATTTACTGACACTTGGTGCAAAGTCCATTAAAGAAAAGGATAATCAAGAGTGCTTCCAAAGGACATAAATCACTTGCCCCAGCAGCGACAATGAAAAAGCCACCATACATGTAAATACTGAGTTTTGAAGACTCAGTTCAATACTAGGCAGTATTGCCTGCTAAGTAAAAACAGAGGACAATTACTGTGCAAGAACAGATGTTGAGAATGTTGGGAGACAAGCTGAAGAACAAGCACATACTTGATCAAATTTCTCTTCCATTAGATCCCTGCAGCATCGACTTTCTACCAAAGTAGATTTTGCTGGGACAGGTGAAGTTGCAAAACCCATAATTCCTTGGTGTGCACTGTACCCCAGGAGACCAGCCAAAGCATTTGACTGAGAGGGCTGAAGAGACTGAAAGCTTGTAAAGGGAGTGATGTGGCGAGGCTTGGTACTAAAGCCCATCAAGTCTTTGCAATATTTGTCATGCACGAGCTGCTGCTGAGTGATCTCTTCCATCTCCTCTCTAAGGCGCTGGACAAAGTAGAGAAGCATTAAAAAAATAAAATTAACTGAGTAAAATACTCCCAGTACAGTGTTACCCAAATCTTTTGAATAGCATCCTTTATAATCAATATCCAAATGACTGTAAAACATTAACAGGGTAAAATCCAGGAAAAATATTTGGGTATCCAACATGCAAAAGAGTCCTCATTCCATAGAAAAAAAAATCTTTTTCATTGTATTTAATTCAGTTAATATCCTTTCTGTCAGAGCTCATTACCTCCTCAGCCCAAACTTGTCCCTTTTATTTCTATGACACACTTCAATGCTTGACTCCGTGTTCAAATGAGTTTTCCACCCAACAATCCCATTACAACGCTATGGGATATTTCCACAGACGGCAGAGTTGCTATAGACTCTCAATGAATCCCCATAATTCCCACCTTGTTCCCTTGCTCACCTCTCCCTCCATACTGCTGATTCTCACTAGCTCATTGAGGATCAGTAAGGCACCGTGGATTCGGTCATCACGATTCATTCCTTTCTCTTTGGCTAAAGTCTCATCAAAGCCCTTCTCAGCCTCTTCATATGTATGCTTGGGGGAAAAGAAAAAAACATCTCAGTGACAATGCAGAAACAAAGCCTGTGGACATGCAGTAGTACTGCCAGTCAAAAGTTATTGACATTTTGAATTTTCCAAGAGTAGCCACAAACCTCAATTGAGTAATAAGAGAAGTAAAACACAACAAAATTCTGATTCACCCAGAAGTTGTGGACTCTGCTGCAGAGCGTTTTCAACAGCACTAATCAAACAGCATGGTATCAGCTTCATTACTATCTGCAGCACTTATTTGATTGCAAGAAATCCAAGTACACAAAATTTGACTGCACTGTCCAAAACTTACTTGATATCACAAAGCTTGAATTCACGTGACAATGGCAGAAAAGTGAAGGTTCAGACAAAAGAATTTTTACCTTTCTCACTTATGTTTTATCTACACTTTATCTCAATTACGTTTTATCTACATAGAACCCTCTACTAGTAAGAGATGACACTAGATAATTGCATGGCTATAAAACTAGGTCAAGTTCAACAGCTGAAATGAGGTGCAGATGGAACAACGTATTCTTGAAGGAGTTAAGTCTTGCTTGCTTTTACAGTAGTAAGCTAAAGGAACTACTCACGTTGGAAGCCTTTATATTTTCAACCCTTTCAAGGGGAGGCAGTTTTTTACTGACAAAGGTGACACAGGATCTTAGCTTAGCTAGCTCTTCTGAAAACTGGCAGTTCAACATCTGCATTGCATTATGAGGGGGTGCTTCAAAGCAAAGTTACTTTCTTACTCTGTACCACTGGGGCTTCTGCATCTCTTTTGGCTCCCGTTGCGTGGTGAGGATAAGGCAGGCTCTTAAGGCAGAGACAGCTCCCTCTCGGATGGCCTGTTTGGGATCCCACACAGCCACAAATATATTGTCAAAGAATGGCTGCACTTGTTGGAAGAAGAAGGTAGGCACGCTGATTGCCAGCTCCCGCAAGACAAGAACCTGGAGGTGGGGAGGAAAACAGTAACAATCTGGAAGATGAGCACACAGAGACAAACCTCATAACTTTTACAGTGTAGTACCATTTGTTTAGACTCTCAGTGTCTGTGAGCTGTTTCCATCCCCACACTCTGACATTTCCTAGCATAACAATGTCTCGGTCTTCATTAGTCACTGGGCTAATGGAGAAGCAATGAAGGAGCACCCTGCCTGCCAGGAGAGCATTACAGATTCTCAGACATGCACTGGCAGCCATTCCCATCCTGACCAAAGCTTTTCTGCAGGTTTCTGTGCATATTTCCTACCACTGTTCACTAATCCCAACTACCCCATGACAATAAAAAAGGCATCACTTACAGCTGCATGTCTACGACCTTCATTCCTGTCAGCTCCCAGCCACTCCAGAGCTCGTTTCACCTCAAACTCCACATACTCAGCTGTGAAGGTGTCACCAGCCATTGCAAGCCGCCCGATAGCCTTGGAGGCCATCTCCATTACAACAGGGTCATTGGATGGCAAGAGGTTCCTCAGGTAGTTGGCAAACCTGCCAATACGGGTGGCATTACCTCCTTCAACACCGATAAGGCTTGCTGCAGAGAAAGGGAGCAATGCTGCATTTCTCCCCAAGAGTCAGTGAGGCAGAGAGCAGGTAATCCCTGGAGGAGAGCTAGTATTCCCTACACATTGCTTAAAGATTCCCATTAAGTCTTCCTGAACTGCAAATACACAGTAGGGGAAAAGAAAAAACAAAAGGAAAGGGCCACCATTCTTTTGAGCCTGAACTTTATAAGTAAGTGGAAAAATGCATCTAGTAGCCTCACAGATCTTCCCCAATTTTAGTTTTAAAAGAGAAAAAAGTAATTCACCCTGATCACAGACCCGTTCCTAATAGAAAGACATCCATCTTCATGCAAGTAGCTAGCTCATCCCGCAAGAAAAGTGAAAGACTGAATGGACCAAGGAAATGCTCTCAGTCCTCCTCAGTCCTAGAGACAGCCTCTCCTGGCCAGGGTAGAGGCACTTCATCAGGCACCAGCACGGCAGAAAGCTTTTGTTGTCAGTGCCTGGGTTGTACCTACTCTGTAGATAGAGGCTATCAGTGTCCAGGGTTGCCAAGCTGGCACCTTTCAATATCACTAAATTCACAAAACAATTTGAAAGTGATACTGTCAGCTTAAGATCTGATGTTATCAATAAAGATTTCTCTCAGGGATTTACGCTGCCTTCAAACATACTGGGACTGGATGATTATGTCCACGAGCCTAAACCATAAACATTTCTTTGGCTATTTAAGAAATAACTTCTACAACATAGGCCACTCACCTGGAAAGCAAAGTATTTATGCAAGCTGACTTCCCCAAGAGTGGAGATTCAAGCAGCTCTGCAATCTCACAGAGAATACACAGCCAGAGCCACTAATGGAGAGGCTGATCAGAATCAAAGCAGAAGCTACGTAAGCCCCACTTGGGGATGGAAGTTGCCATTACAGAGCCAGGTAAATTTAAATAACAAGAATCAATCTGCCAGATGGAAGTCAGTTGAGAAAGCCAGCCTACCCTGATACATATAAAGGGGCAGCACAAAGTGTTCTCAGCTGAGCTCCAGAACAGGATTTTCATGTGCTCAGCACTCACATTTGATGCACAGCTCCCAGAAGAACTCAGGACCCATTAAGTAGCAGGTTTTCAGCCACTCTCAGTAGCTCCCATGCTGATGCTTCACACAGATTTTCAGCACCCAGCAACTAGAACACACCCAGTGAGCGTACTGAGCTGTCAGATATCAGGCCCTGAGTATAAAAGCTCTTTCCTTTTGAAAATCTGTCCCTACAGATAGTTGCATGAAGAGAAAACTGAGCAGAGGCACTATGAACTTTCACTTACCTATAGCCAGAATGCCACCCTTCCTTTCATTTGCATCAGAGCTAGAGACCAGCTCAAATATGTGATGGTTCAGCTGATCGTAAAACCTGGTAGATTCTTCCTGACTCATCTGTAAAAGCAAAAAGTTCAAATCAGCTTTCAGCATTCTCTCCCTTCCTCCTGCTCCAAAACCTCCATAAAGACAATGCCTCCTATGCCAATTAAAGAGAAAGAAATTAAATCAACCATACATTATGAGCTCAAAATAGTTTCTTATTTGTGCCCCATATGCAGGAGGTTTACTTACTCTGGTACTTGACTACCCATTTGTGTCACCAACTCGCTCATCTCTCCAACATGCCAGGGGGCAAAGATAAACTCCATCTCCTCTCTAAGACCACCTTCCATATTCCAGAAATCCCCATTGCCAAGACACCCAGCCCATACCCCACATACATAAGGATAAATGTACAATACATAAGGATAAATAATCTCATTTGTAGCACTCACCTCACGCAGCTCCATGGTGACATAGTGCTGCAAGTCCTTGGCAGCTTTCGCCCTTGTCTCTTCACTGCGACTCTTCAAGCCATTGGCAAATTGTTGGAGAATGGACACAGTGCCCGACATGGTGGAAGTACGCTGGGGCTCAGGGGCATCAAGTCCTGTAAATTCTTCAGAGACACATTTTTTACTGCTTGAATTGAAATCTCTGAGCTTCTCTCTTAAGGCTGTCCCTCCTGACTGTTCCCAAAATACAAAGATACTGTGTTGGTAGATCATAAAATTACAGCTAATGATTATATTCCTTAGCCATTACATTCCACGATAAAACTGCTGTTTTCTCTCTAGTTCCTCAGATACCAAAATACATTGCAGTAGGCCAGGTGCCCCATGGCGATCTAATCCTAAATCAAGAGTCATGCAACAGTTGAAAAACAGCAGGGTCAAACTAGGGTTTGCAATTATCTATAACACGTAAGCACAACCATTCCCAGGATTATATCACTATCATATCTGACTCCTCCCTGAGTCAGGGGAGGAAACTTTCATCCAAGTTTCTCCACAGAAATCTCAGTGTTACACCAACACAAGAAAAACTCAGCACTGGCAAGCATTACATGCTCCAATAGATATTTAGAGATGGGAAGTCCAGTTATAGCAACACCAATCATTGCAATAGATTGCAACAGGGGGTTTCCTAGCATAACACATAAACAAACTTTCTCAGGAACCTTTCTTTATGTCAAAGACATTTGAGATACTTGACGCTCCCCCCTCCCCTCGATATTCAGATTACGTAAGACCAAATCAAGCACTGACACTACAACTTCAACTGCTTCTCCCCAAATATTCCACACGCGGTCACAGACATCCAGCGGGACCATAGGCGAGGTGGCTGCTGGCAGGAGCCAGGAGAGGCTCTGTGGATCAAAGAGCAGCCGGGTGCTGCTGCTGCTCATCGCCCCAGCCCGGTGTCAGCTCCTGGGATTCCCTCACGGCCACAGAACCCGGCGGACAGGACACGGCAGGCCCGAGTCCAGGAGGGAGCTCCGCAGGCCGAGAGTGAGGGAGGGGTGAGGCGGGGAAAGGCGGGCGGGGCCTCAGGCGGCAGCGCCGCGCGGCTGGGGGCTCGGGCAGGTCGGGCCGGGCAGGAAGCGGGAGGTGAGGGGAAGGGGAGCCGATGATGATGAGAAGCACCGCCGCTCTCTCTCACTCACTCACTCACTCACTCACTCACCCGCCGCCGCCGGCTCCCCTACTCCGGGCCCCGGGCCCGCCCCGCCACCGCGCCTGCAGCGGCAGCGAGCCGCTGCTGGCCAATAGGCTCCCAGGAACGCCGCGATCGGCATAACAGCTGACCAATAGAAAAAGAGGAGAGGGGAAGACGTGCTCAAAGCTCCGCCCCTTCCCCGAGGAACGGCGAGGACATTCTCTTTCTGACCAATCATCAAGGCAATCATGACTGAGTGGCAGCACATCTGTCCAATAGAATGGCTAGGCTTGCTCAGTAGGCCCACCTTCCCGATGCCGGCTTCCGCCCTTCCGTAAGGCGCCGGCTATGGCCGGGCAGCAGCATGGATGGATAGGGCACAACCAGCGGCATCATCTGCTTGGGCTTATGCGAAGCGTTCGTTACTGTTCCGCATGACATCCTGGTCTTTAAACTGGGGAGACATGGGTTTGACGTATGGACCACTCGGTGAATAAAAAACTAGTTTGATAGCTGCACGTAAAATAGTTGCAGTCAGCGGCTCATTGTCCTCATAGAGACCAGGGACGAGTGGTGTCCCTCAGGGGTGGTACCGGCGCTAATAGTATTCACCAACTTTGTCGGGGACATAGACAATGGGACTGAGGCATCCGCAGCAAGTGACAGTGAGCTGTGTGGTGCTGTTACATGGAGCGACGGGATGGTGGCTAGAGCATCTCCTCTTCTATGGAAGAAGAGAAGGTTGTGTGGACATCTTAGAGCAGCCTTCTAGTATCTGGAGGAGCCTACAAAGAGGGACTCTTCACCAGGAGTAAGGGGAATGGGTTCAGACTAAAAGAGAGGAAATTCAGTTTAGGTGTTAGGAAAATGTTCTTTCCTGTAAGGATGGGGAGATCATGGCATAGGTTATCTAGAGGAGCTGTGGCTGCCTATCCGTGGAAGTGTCCAAGACCAGGTTGGATGGGCCTTGGAGCAACCTGGGACAGTGGAAGGTGTCCCTGCTCATGGCAGGGGTGGAACGAGACGAGCTTTAAGGTCCTGCCCAGCACAAGCCGCGCCGCGGGTGTAAGCCCTGGGCTTCTTGCGCATGCGCCAAGGGAGCCGGGCGCTGCGGCGCCGTGCCCGGTGTGCTCTGCTGAAATGTGTCCGGCTGCCCGCGGCAGTAGCAAAGGCGCCTGTGTGCGCGCCGGGCTTCTGGCGCTCCTTGGCGGCTATGACGTGAATCGTGGTGCTGGCGCGTGGTGCGGGGTGACCCCCTCGCCGCCGCGCGTGGCGCCGTGAGCCGCTTAATTTTCCTTTTAATTTGTACGCCGGAAGGTGCCGGTGGGTGCGGAACCCCTCGCGCGAGGCCCGGCAGGCTGGTGGCTGTGGTAGGGCGGGTAATGGCGGCGCTCTCGCTCCCCCTTCAGGCCGCCATGGCGGCGGCGCCCGTCGCTCCACCCGGGCCCCGCCGCTAACGCGCGGCCCTTCCCCTTCTAGGTGCTGCTACTGCGAGACGGCGGGGCGAGCATGGGACCAGCAGACCTGGTGCAGAAGATCAGTATCAGCGCCGAGAGCCCCCGCGGGAGCGAGAAGAACAGCAGCGGTTCGGCACTGGCGGGCGTTGACGGGGCCGCCCCCGGCAGCTGGAGACAGAAGTGTGCGGCCTATGTGCTGGCGCTCCGGCCCTGGAGCTTCAGTGCCTCGCTGACCCCTGTGGCGCTGGGTAGCGCGCTGGCGTACCGGGCCGAGGGTGCACTCGACCCGGGACTGCTGTTGGGAAGCGCCGTGACCGTCTTGGCTGTGCACGGGGCAGGCAACTTGGTGAATACCTACTATGACTTTTCCAAAGGCATCGATCACAAGAAGAGTGATGACAGGACATTAGTGGACCAAATTTTGGAGCCGCAGGACGTGGTCCGGTTTGGAGTCTTTCTCTACACTGTGGGCTGTATCTGTGCTGCTGGACTCTACGCTGTGTCCACGCTCAAGCTGGAACACCTGGCCCTGATTTACTTTGGAGGACTGTCCAGCTCCTTCCTTTATACCGGAGGTAAATTGTGCATCCCATTTGTTGTGAATCTGAATGATAGAATCAGCTGAATTGTCAAAAGGTTTCTAGAAGACACACGTTATCTCTCTAGTGCACTGCCATAAAATATTTGTGGTATTTCCTGAAGCACCGGTACATAAACTCGTATTCTTTACAATTGAATGTTGTGGGAAGAGTCATACTAAGATCTTCAGTTGGATAGTGGTGTTGATGCTTAGATATGGCTTTAGATACTTATCAGAACTATTGCCGAATCTTTTTGTGATGTTTATGTCATATCCGTTTAGCATATTTTCTTTCCCTTTGTGGGAATGTTACTTTGTTTTGGAATGTTTTGTTGTTACTCTTTAGATAGCGCTTCACTGTGAATGCTGTATAGTTTGTTACTCTTCTTAATAAGACAAGGATATTTGAGTGTCTTCCTGTGTTGGATAGATACAAACATCCTTACTTGGAGAAGAAAAAACAACTTAGTTTCAAACTGTTAGACTTCCAGTTATTTGAGTTTCCCTGAAAGCATCTTGTCAGTTTTGCATTTCATTCTGAGCATTTTCTGTATTTTTTCAGGATCAGGTTCTAGTATGCATTATTTCTATAGATTTCGGCAGAGACAGGTACTTCTAGATGGGTATTAAAACCTGGCCCTTAGTTTTTGTTACATTGTTTGTCTGGGGAAATCCTTATCTTAAAAAAGAAAAAGGAGATAACATGTTTCTTGTCCTTAGCTGCATGTACTTTGGTTGTTTTGCAATATTCCTCTGGGAAAGGGCTGAACTGTTACATCATCCATCCTCTTCTGTCATTTGAATTATTTACTGATGCTTGATTTTATTCTTGTGTCTTGCCACAGGAATTGGATTTAAATACGTTGCGCTTGGTGATGTGGTGATCCTGATCACCTTTGGGCCCCTGGCTGTCATGTTTGCCCATGCAGTGCAGGTTGGTTACCTGTCTGTGTCACCCCTGCTCTACGCTGTCCCTCTGGCCCTCAGCACCGAGGCCATCCTGCACAGCAACAACACACGGGACATGGAGTCAGACCGGCAGGCAGGAATTGTCACCTTGGCCATCCTCATTGGCCCCACCTTCTCCTATATCCTCTACACCGTGCTGCTCTTCTTGCCCTACCTGATTTTCTGTGTGCTGGCCACACGTTACACCATCAGCATGGCACTGCCACTGCTCACCATCCCGATGGCATTTTCACTGGAGAGACAGTTCCGGAGTCAGAGCTTCAGCAAAATTCCTCAGCGGACAGCCAAACTCAATCTGCTGCTGGGCCTTTTCTATGTTTTTGGCATTACATTGGCACCAGCTGGTGCTCTGCCCAAACTGTGAAAACAGCTGTAGGGTCAGGCCTCATAATTCACTGTTCATGCCAATTAATAGTGGATGTTATGAGTAAATGACCCATTGTGGACAGTGAGGAGAATGGAAGGAGCACATTGCACTGTTGGTGGTAAATATTTTGATTTCTGGTCTTGGATAGCTTATGCAACAGACTTCAAAAAAGTGATTTGTCAGTTCTTCAGAAGAGGAGAACTGGTGGCTTTGCTTTGAGGAGCAAGGTGACATAAGGTCAAGGAAGTGTTTAAAGAACATCATCCTTCTGCTACCTAATTTTTTCACTGTGTTCAATGAAAGACAGAGCCTCAAATCACACTCTCTGTTCACAAGCACAATGATTGCATTCATCACTTCTTTTCTTATAGTGGTGAAGGAGTCCATTGGCTCCCATATAGGAATCAGAAAACACTGCCAAATGTTTAGCATCACAGCATAGGTACCATTAAATCACTCCTTTGTAAGTGTACTTCATCTCTATCTGTTGATTGTTTTAATTTTTGTTTTGCTTTTCTTAGCCAAATTTTGAGCTGTTATTTCTAAGCCCCCTGAAATGCACTAGATACTGATTCATGAACTATTGCTTCTGCTTATCCCATATAGTCTGTAAATTTCAAAGTTATAAATCTCTGTTGGTTGTGGTGCTAAAATGGAGCATAAATAACCCACTGCACAAACTTTAAGCCAAAACCAGTAAATCTGTATTCTACAAAAGCTGAAGCTGTAAAAGCAAACCATGCAACTGGAAAGCCCTCAATGGGTAGAATAACAAACGGTTTCCATTTTTGTATTTGCTTAGAATTTATTCTCTGAAATAACAGTTTTTGAGTAAAGGGGGAGCTGAAAGAGTTCCAGATTTCTCTGAATAGCTGTGGATTAATGGATACATAGGTGGAAAACAAATTCTTGATTTAAAAAAGCATTTTTTAAAAATTTGTTTTTCTCTGTTTATATAGAGTATTATTCACAGTATTGTAGTGAAATGTCTCATTATAAGAAGCCCAATTCAGCAAAGAAGAAAGATAGTGTTAGAAAAAACAAATCTGTATTATTGCATTGGCTCTGCATAAAAGTTAAGACTGGAAATAGGAAGAAACCAATTTTGTTAACAAGATTTTTCCTAGTGGAGTCCAGACTTGTGCCACTGAGTCACAATTAAGTGATCTCTGAGGGGAAGTTCCCCACCTCTTTCCCCCCTCTATACCTTACAGTGTTGCTTTATTTTCTCCTGCATTTCTTGCCACTTGCTGTTCATGTGGCCCTTTGGAGTTGTGTAGCTGTGTGAAAAACATGCCAAACATAATGGGGGAAAATATGTGCCTTCCAGTGCAAAGAAGGATTTCATCCATAACATATTACTTGGTGGCAACTGAATTCTCTTCTGTGTTATTTAGTACCTGTATGCAGGTTTTTATGAACAGCTTGTTTGCAGGAGCTGGGGAAAGCTCAGAGGAGTTGGCACAGGTGTTGAACTAGAGCTCCTGGCGCCAGGTCACAGCCTTGCTTTTGAACAAGTGTGTGAACCACTGCATGAAGGGCTTTTACACACGAGCAATAAACTAGCAATAAACTCACATGGTGTTACCCTGCACCTGTCACAGGTAACTTATGCCCTCGTGGTGTAAGACTGAAAGAGCCAAGTGTCCCCTTAGTAGGTTGGGCTGACAGCAGTAAAGCTGAGTTGATGGACCAGATTACAAGGGAAGCTACTCAGAGACTGATTTTACAGCTTCATGTTATCCATGTGTTACCTAGCAGTTATAGCTGAGCTGAAGTTAATGGGAAGGTGTCTTTGCAGGACTATTTAATGAGCCACAGTTTCAGCTTTTATTTGGGCATTATAATGGGCAAATGATCTCTCTAATCTGGCTAGGCACAGGACAAGAAGAGATGGATTTCAGCAACTGCTTTCTACAGCAAAATACATTTTAGGATTAAAAACACAAGGAGAAAATATAAAAGTTCAGCTCAGATGGATGGAGGGAAATATCCAGAAGGTTTTCAATGCAGATAACACAACAAGAGTTTCTGCTGTTGCTTCTTTGTGGATCTACAGAATGAAGAAGAGCCTGGCTCCAGTACCCATTTCACATTTCTGCAAACCAAAAGCTTTTGTAGGGATAAGTAAGGGCTGAGCTGACAAATCTGTTAACCTTGCAATTGGGGATATGCAGGTTTATTGGGTTAAGCCTGCCCTTTGTAGCAGCTGTGTGCTTCATTTTAGGATAGCTTGGTTTTGAACAGCTTTCAGTTTCAAAGAATGGTTAGTTGTCTTTACTTCTTTTACAAAAATTAGAGTACTCCAGCTGAATTCCTTGAAGTAACTTGGCTTGTATCTTTGATAAGTGTCATTGTAATAACAGGAAGAACATTGGTGGTGTGGAGTATGTAGCTCTTACTGTATCTTTACCCTTTCCTGGGGAGAATGTCTACTTAGGGCTGGAAAGGACCAGTGCTTTTTGTTACTAAGATGAAACAGTTCATTAGTACAAAAATGTGTGTGTGGAATGCTTTCTGAGGTAGGGGGGTGATTCAAAGTATTTTAATAGTGAAACTGAGATGAAAATTTGGTAATTCCTTTCTAGTAGATGATGGTTGCCTCTCTTTGAAAAACAGTATCATTCCAGGTTCTTAAGGATATTAGTAATAATTAACACATTCTTCATGGTTTTGAGGAAGTAATTTAACTTCTCTGTGTCTCAGAAAACAGCTTATTTTTGCCTACCTTACAGGGATGCTGAGTTGACATCATTGTCATAGAGAGCTTTGAAAGTAAAAAGTGCTTTATCTATGTGCTTTCCAAACAGCTTGTTAGTACTAGAAAGCATTTGAGATGTGAACTAAGATAAGGGGTGACTTATCCAATGTCATTAAGCCAAAATAATCTTCACATATAATCAGTGAGTAGTAAGAGAGGTTCATTTATTGGTTTGCTTTGTGATGAAGATGCTGGTTCTCTTCCCCTACCCCACTTTTCCCTGTCCCATGCTACTTTCCCTGAGCATAAACTTCAGAAACTTCTTTCAGGTCACTCTTGATGAGCTGTATTGCAGTGATGACTGTGCACTGGTAGATGAACAGATCTGTAGCACATCTGTTAATGTGTCCTAAAGCATCTCCTGGCCTTTCTTCTTACTCAATAAACTGTCTGAATGTTACTCAGTTAATTATGATATGTTTGATTCTTTTATATTACTCAAGTTGTATTTTTGCTTATGGATTAAATGCCTATGGATGGTCACGAAAGAAAAAGGATCATCTGCCATGTTTATAGTATAAATACCTGAAAAATCATACTTTTTTTGGTGTAAAAGTCCTTTTATGCATCCAGTTGTCCAGTCTTTTCCTACCACAAGGCAAACAGTTCTGTAGCAGTGATAATTTCCTACTAATGGCAGAATAGTTCTGGTCTATTAATCAATGTGCAGAATTTTCTCTGATGCAGTTTTCTTTGCCATGTACTGTTCAGTATTTGTAAGGAGGTTTCAGCTGAACTTAAAGTACCTTTAATAAAGATTAACTTTCTAGTCCTCACCATTATGTTCTATCAGTTTTCCAGTGCTATGGTCACTGCTCCCATAGAACTGTGGCAGCATAATGCCTCCCCTGTGTGTGTCATAACCAGCCTAAAGCATGCTCTGAAATTTTCCTGCCTTGGCCAGTGTGTGTGCTCCACAAAAGCATTTGGAGGTAGTTATAAAGGATAAAATGCAGAATAGCATGAAATCGATACACGGGCTTCTCTCTCCAAAGAAAGAGGCTCCAATTCCGAGTGTCTGCAGGTGGCAGCGTTGCTCTTGCACTGCTGCTGCAGTGCCTTTTCCCTACAGGAACCTGGGAGCTCTGTTTGCAAAGGATTTTTAAGTGTTTGGTTGTATTTCATTTGGTCTCTTCTGGTGTAAGGGAACTTGAAAGATAAGTGTCTGCAGATGAATTTTTATTGTGAAGATAGAATGGACAGATGCTCCTGGCCTGGGCAGGTACTGGCAGAAATGAGCATTTGAAGAAAGCCAGTCAGCTCTTATATCTTAAAGCCTTTGCTGATAGCTTAATAAGCTCTCTCTGGACAGATGCTGAGGGCTGAGCTTTCAAAAGAGTGTGGGCAAGCTGGGCAGTACACTTTTGGGGGGACGAATGCAGTATCTGCACACTCTGTGAGATGTACTTCTGTTCAGTCAACTGCTTTTAACATATCTTGAATCCCCAGTGAAAAATCTTAATACTTTTATAGTAGGAGCTTGGACTCTATTCTCCTCATTACTTGGGTGAGTAGACTGAATCATTGCTGCTTGCTCAAGGTGATGCTCCTTGGAGGAGAGTACTTGACAGTTCTCCTTTCCAGTCTGAAACCTTAATAACTAGGCCTTTCCCCTCACACCTTGCTTTGTCTGGTCATGGGTAGATTATCTTTATTTGAATCACCTTCAGTCACTTTATACT
Organism: Anthoscopus minutus; assembly: GCA_013399455.1. Taxonomy (NCBI): domain Eukaryota; kingdom Metazoa; phylum Chordata; class Aves; order Passeriformes; family Paridae; genus Anthoscopus; species Anthoscopus minutus. The sequence goes on from VWYI01009550.1 coordinate 550,469, forward strand.
TTGAGTCTGCTTAATGATGTTTAAGGAAGGAAATGCTGCTCTGGCTTCTTAAGCCTATTTTTCATTTTAAGGTGGAGTTAAATATCCAGCCAAGATAAAACCAATGGCTCTCAGCATTGTGTATTTCAATAAAGCTCAGCAGGGCTGGATTATTGCAGCTGTATGTCTAAAGGAAACAGGTCCACTGTAGGACAGGATCATGTGCATTTTTTATTGTCTGAAACAAGGTCTTTGTGCTTTTCTGAACTCAGACCCAAAATGAAAAAATTTGTCAAGGGGTTTTTTTACAGTGTCTTTTGATGATGAAACTCTCAATGCTGTCTGTTTATTCTTGCTACATCTTGAGGAAAACTCATGTTCTAATCCAGATGTTTCAGTGCCCACAAGAATTTGTATTAATGACAAAAACTTGAAGGACATAGTTGAGCATTCCTTTGGGGTCAGCTGAGAGGATTTGACTTGCTCCAACATTTATCTCACTCATCTGCAGGAGCAGTGGGCTATCAGCCAAGTTTATCCATTCCCTCAGAAAGAAACCTGTGTTTGTGCATCTTTCCCAGGCTTCTTGCATGCACTGCTCTGAGTGAGAAGTTCACACACCTGAGTTCACAACCTTTACACATGAAGACCCAAATGTTTTTTAAAAGCAGAACAAACCCAAACAAAACTGTAACCCCTGATTGTCCTCTGCTGAATTCTCATTGACCTGTCAGGACCTGAGTGATCTGAAGAATTATAAATGTATGGCACCATCACATTACTTTGTCATGAAATGAGGAGAAGCTGCTCATTAAGGAGGACAGCTGATCAAGATGAACATGCTGGCTGAGAGATGAGTCACAGGTGGTTTGTCAGGAAGCAAGGAAAGCAGTGACCCTCACTAAAACACTGGATGTGAGATGCTGCTCTAGGAGCTTGAAAGTGTAGAGAGCTCAGAAACAAGAGGCTGGGGTCTGCCTCCTGCAGTCTGCCTCCTGGCTGGCACCTTTCAGATGTGTTGTCCTAGGCTGGAGTGCTCACCAGAGCTAACTGGGCAGCTCTGCTAGCCTGGCAGGGATTTTAGGTGCTAATTGATGTGGGAGATCCTGGCACCTGCTCTTTGTTCTAGTGCTAGATCCATGAGCAGTTTGTTAACTGGGAAATGCAGAATAGCCCAGCAATTTTAATAAAGCCTAGATACTTCTTTAGAGTGGACAGAATGGGAAGTTCTTTTAGGGAGTGGTTTGCTTTGGTGCCCTGTCACTGATAGCACAAAGAATAAAGATGATGCATTGTTATAGGTGTGCCACCAAGCCAAAAAACAAAGTCTGTGCTCCAAATGGGCTGGCATACCATAAGGGAATAAACCAAATGCTACTTTGATACAAGGGGCAACTTCAGGCAGTTTACATCTCATGCAGTGTTTGCAGATACATTGCACAAATCATCATGCTGTGGGAATTAAGCAGCTTCTCAGACTTTGACCAAATGGGAAGAGAGTCTAATAAACCATCTTCCAGTCTTGTTAGCTATTGCCTCAAGGGTTGATGAAATGACTTCAGATAGGGTATAAATTACTTTCTTTATGACATGAGGCCACTGTATGCCACAGCTGAGTCATATTTTAACCTGTGGGGTTTATACAGCAGCTGTACTGCTGTATAAACCTTAGATCCAGTCAATATAAATAAAGGAGAGTTTGGGAATAACACGCTAGAGATTCATGTATGTGTGTGTGTTCTAGAGCTCAATAAAGCATTAAGAGTATGCTTGGAGCTGTGCCATACCATTCTTCATCTGGTCTTTCTTCTCCCTTGAATTAGTTCTTAAGTAAAATTTAATTAGCCACCAAGAAACACAAATCTGCCTCCCTAGTGATGTGCTGTAGGCTTTCTACAAAGCTCCTTTCTGAATTAAACCTCTGCAGCATCCCTGCTTCTTTAAACTTTTATAGCTGATGTTTCCAGGAAAAGGTGAAACAACATTTGTACATGTATGAGGGGAGGAGGATTAAAGACAAAGATCAAGAAGAGAGCTGGAGAGGACAGCTATATATTAATGAACTTCAGAAGCTTAAATTTTGGTTATTTTATGTCAAAAGAATTTTCTTTTTTTTCCTCTGTGAGCAATAGTGGGCCTCTGTCCTCCTTTTAGCAGTGATGGCCTGGATTTTAAAATCCATATCCTAAGTTACCTAGTTTTCAAGGTCATTGGATCCCAGGATTTCAACTTGTTCAAATGCAAGAGAAAGGATGAGCTGGGTGTGGCAGGTTCAGTTGAAACCGGGCAGAAACACCAATTCCGTGTAGTGATTTTAAAATTGCCAATTTGAAATTTCCCGGCCAACGCACCAAAGAATGTCGTGGGTTTAGAGCTAGCTAAAACTCACTAGCACACTTATTTTCTGTTGTGAGATATGATTTTAGAAGAAAGGAAAACACAGGCTCAAACTTAGACTATAAGGAAAATTTATTAACAAAACTAAAAAAACAAAATGGAAAGGGAAAAAATTAAAATGAAACTTTCAGAACACTTTTCCTCTTGCCCACCTCTCTCTTCCCTACTTGACAACATAGAACAAGATCTGGGATTTTTAAATCAGTTATCACTTCTACAATAATCTTTCTTCAATTTGCATAGGGCGAGAAGTTTTCCTTTTCAACACCTTGGAGATATGTTCACAAGAACAGTTT
>VWYI01009550.1:568882-594785 GCA_013399455.1 Anthoscopus minutus
CCTTCCCCTTCCCCTTCCTCTTCCCCTTCCCCTTCTGCCGATGCTGGGGCTCTGCACACGACCTTGCATTGCAGAAGCACAGTTTGAAGCTGTCCCCAGAACCCTGTGGGGCAGCAGCAAGGATGTGAGTGGGATCCACAGGGTTCTAGGGCTGGGTGTCCCACAGGGAGCAGCTTGTGCTCCCCTGGCTGATGGAGATTGCCAGCTGGGCTCCTCCACTGTGCACTCACTGCCCCCACAAAGGCAGCATCCCAGCAGCATGTGCCAATCCCAAATATGTGCACATCCAGCCTGGAATATTCCCCAGCCCAATCTGCAGCATCCCAGAAGTGTCAAAAACACACCCTCATACCTCTCAGCTGTCCAAATACTTTTGAAACTTGCCCTCTCTCTTCTCTGCCCAAAATAAATTGCCAGCATCTCTTTATTCCTTGCTTAGAAGTTTCAATCCAGGAACAATACAAGAACCTATTTAAATCTGCCAGACATCTCCTGATGGGACTTTACACATTACATAGCTTGAGCAAAGTCCTTTCACAGTTGGAAGTAGTTGGTAAATGGGCAAGGTAAGGGCTACCTTGCTACTCCCTGGCCAATGCTTTATGTGCATCTTCCCAGGAGTGCGACCCAATTCTGTCTCAGATATGGATTAAACTAAATCAATGTGCCAAAAATCACCTCCATTCCCATTTTGCAGCTGAATGCTTTCAAACTCCTGCCTGTCATAGGTCCGTACCCTTGACAGATATACAGCTGAAAGTCACTTTGTATTCTGCTCCAGATCTAAAGTGTTTACCAGATAGCCTTACCAGCAAGAGGTGGGAAAAATCACAGACAAGCCGTGTGATTTTCTTTTGTACAGACACTACTGACACCTGCAAAAAGGTCTTTTGCTAGTGCAGTTTGTGTGGCTTTTGCAGATGGTTTGACTGCAGCTGCACTGAATTTCTCCTAATGGTCAGAGAAGCACTGCACCCTCCAGGAGCCCTGGCAAAGGTTGTCACTGCTGCCTTCCTTGCACGTGGGCAGTGACTTGCTCTGTCCCCATCAGAAGTGTCCTGGACACACAAGGTGTTGTCCTGTTAAACTCTGACTGACAGCAAGGGCTGTTAGAATCTCAGACTGATCCTCAAGTGAGGCAAGAGCATAACAGCTTTGTCTTTTTTGGGGTGCAGTTACATAAAAATCTTTCCTCAATACACCATTTTTTTTCCATCTTGCTTTTTCAGATCAAAACGTTGTTTTCACAGTTCTCCCTCCAAACTTTATTTGGTGTGCAAAGCTGTGTGGAAGCCATATCTCTCCATCTTTGCTAAATTAGCAGAAATGGCTCTGGTATGAATATGCTTCTACAATTAAAATGTATATTTTTTCTGGTCTTCGCAGCCTCCTCTCTCTAGTTCTAGGTGAAGAGTCAGTTTGCTGTCTGAGTATTATAATCCTGAGAAATGAAGGCACAGAAAGTATAATAAGCTTTTGCTGAGATGAAATGTTACCTTGTGTAGATTAAGTTTTTTCACTGCCTAATATGCACATTTAGAAACAATTTTAGGGAGTGAAAACACTTAAAAGTAAAAGGAATGCTGATTTCAAGCATTCAAGTATGTTTGTTTATAGAATAAGAAAGCTGGGATTGACCAGGTAAAAGTGAACTGGAAGTTAGTTCTGATCCTTCTGGTTCAGCTACATTGCTCTGTGAAAGTGTTTCAGATCTTTTGCCCATTGTGCTGCTTTAGGAGTTCTCATGTGGCGAAGAGGGAAGAAAAATAAAACTCAACTTTCCTAAAGGATGTCAGGGGACATAATGAGAAGAATAGAATTAAAGCTGAACAACAGCCAAAGAGCTGGAATGAGGATAGAGTAGCAAGCTGCATATTGCAAACAAGCCGCTATGATTAAACTGCATCATTTCAGCTCACTTGCCAAGGCATGGCTTCCCAAAGAGCAGCCTGGATTCACCCAAGTGCTGAGCTGTGTTCAGATTCTGAAGCCTGCTGTGGGCACTGAGTGTTTGCATGTTCTGCCAAAATCAAGCTGCCCCTCCTGTTAGAAGCAGAAGAATGTTAGGGGAAACCTCGCTCTCAGTTAGCTCTGATTCTTTGTTCTGCAAATATTTAATCAGGTGCATTTTGCTGGTACAGAGGTTTCTTGAAGTAATTTGAAGCTTCATGCACAAGCACTCAGAGGAGTCAACAAGAATTCTGTGCCCTGCAATTGAAACTGTTCTATGTGACTTATGTGGCCAACAGCAAAGAAATAACTGCTCAAGCCTGTGAATTTTTATCAAAATGTTATGTCCAGTACAGATAAACTCAGTAAACATCTCTGAATAATGACTTCTGGAAACTGTTTTCCATCATGGTAGGATCACAACTTTTGAGTATTTCTTCTTATACAACTCTGTGAAATGTGGCAGTGCCAAGAAATTGCATCTGGTTTATACAAAGGAAGCTAAAGAAGTGACTTGATCACAGTCTGTAAGTACAAGGAAAATATTTCTGATAATAGAAAACTCATTAATCTAGCAGACAATGGCCACAGTGAGATCCAGTGCCTGGAAACCGAATATCTGGAAGTGTATATAATCTGACTGATGCTGGGAATAAAATGTAAACAAGGAGATACTTAGGTACTGGAGTAATTTGCCTCAGATTGTGGTGGATTGTCTCTTATTAGGAGTCTTTGAATCAGGCTGGGGGTTCTTCAAAAGGCGTGTGATCTCTTGCTGAAGGAATGGCTTGCTGAAGGAATGTGGTTAGGGTTAGGGTTAGGTTTTTGGCTGCAGAGCCTTGGCTTTGTTTCCACATCACCTCTCTCATCTTCTGGCATTATCCAGTGTGTTATAGAGGCACTGTGGGTAACATCCTATAACATCCTTAAAATCTGTGGTGGGTTGGTCATCAGCACCAAAGGGATCAGGATTTTATTCCTTATTTTATGGGGGAATTTGGTTCTCCAGCCTTTGTGTGTGGCACGATGACCCTGACAGGAGAGCTGTCTGTGCCTTGTGTCCTTGGCTGGGCAGGGACTGGTCTTCACCCATGTGAGAGCCATGTCTGAGCTTGCAGCTAATGAGACTCTTTCCCTGCCACTGCAGTGTGTCCCTAACTGGATTCTGGTTATCCATTCCAGTTCTGTTTCTCTATGGATATTTTTATTAGAAATACCAGAGAAGCTTCAGGTCAAAATCCTAGGACAAGAAGAGAAAAGTTATAATCTAGAAAAGAACATCCAGAAGTGGATCTTTTGAAGTTTCCCTGACAAAACTGAGCTCTGTCTGCTTTCCTGACATTGGGAAGCTGAAGAAACTGTCTAGTCTAGGTTATCTCTATCTGCTTCATGTAAACTCTTTTCCGGTTTTCTGAGCATTCTGTCTTGCCTCCTCAGGGGGATTCCTACATGATTTTCATAGGAAATTTCCCGCTGAATCTTGTTCCAGACCTGTATTCCTCACATGCTGGGAAGTGTAATGCACCCAGCCTAAAATTGCATGCAAATAAAATCATGGGGCTGTATGTTTGAGGCCTTAGCTCCCTCATCTCCTGTGGTCAGAAGCCTAATGAAATGCAAATGAAATGAAAGCCTAATTAAATGGTTCTGCATTGTTACCTTGTGCTGGTGATGAACATGGCCAGTGGACAAAGAGGAGCAATGGCATTGATTCCTTCTGTGCTCACAAATCTGGACTGCACTGCTGACAGGGCATGGGTTCAGCACCTGAGTGACTGCCCAGAGCCTCATCCCACCCAGGGAAGGCAAATGCCACTACAAAGGAGCTAGGCAAAGCAAGGAGCTCACCACATCTGCCTTAGAGAGAATGCATTCTGTGTGTCTTGAATCCAGCCTAAGCACTCCCTAAGGTGCTGAATTTCTCTGGAGATGCTCAGGCCAGGTCCCTGCTCCGTTGGACACTGAGATGTGATTCCCAGAGTGTGTGGTGCAGGCAGGGAACACTGGCAGTGGAGAGCTGGAGAAACAAACCTACGCACTCTCTTGTTTGCCCATTTAATCTCACCTTGGGTGGCCAGAGCGTGGTGATTCCACCTCAGCTGTTGCACATTTTATTGTTAAACTGCAGCCCTGGCATGTCTGAATGCCAGGGTGAGCTGGGAGGCAGTGACTGGGAACCTGAGGCTGGTGAGGTGCTCACAGTAACACCCAAGCATGTACGTGATTGTTGCAGTCTTCCTGAGAAGAACTAACCATGAAAGGGTTCAGATCCTGCTCAGAGGGCAGAAGGTATGAGCACCTGGAAACAGAAAAACCAACAGAAAGTTGGCCTCATTGCTGAGTAGCAAGTTTTTGGTAACTCCCATTCCTGGTGTCTCTGAGGGAAGGAGTCAGTATCCAAGTATTTGCCTCTTCTATGTCCAGTTTTGATTTAGGAGGAAGAAGCGGGAAATAACAGTAGTATGAGAGACAAGTAATGCCATTATGATGATATAAAACTAACAAGAGGCACATCCTGAGTGACAGAATGAGGCTCAACTGTGTCTGGAGTGTGGCAGAATGGTACCTAACTTCCCATTTGCCTCCCCTGCCTCATCGTGGGATGTGCTCTAAGGAGCTGGAGCACCTGCAAGGGGGTGACAGGGCTGGGAAGGAAATAAATGTACCTGTACAGAGTGCTGCCCCCGGGAATGGCTGGCTATTAATAACAGTAATAACATATGCCAGGATGTGGAAGAAGCATCTTTTGTAAAGTGCTGATCACTGCCACTATCTGGGATAGAAACAAATTGGAAAAAAATCCAGTTTTCATTATTTTATAATACACAATGATGGCACTTTGGGTTTGGTTTATTTATTTATTTATTATTGTTTCCTTGTGTTTAAATTTTGAGTGTAGGAGAGCTGTTTGTTTTTAGCAGGCCATGCTGCAGATTGGCAAGTAAATCAGGGTGCTGAGTGTGGGAAGGTGCTCAGCAGCCCCAGGCAGCCATCTCTAGAGTTAGCCAGAACAGAAAGGTCCCAGAAACCTTCTGCTCTGGAATCTTACCCACTGTCACAGTCCTGCTTGTCCTCCCTCTGCCCCAGTAACACTGCAAAAGGACCAGTTTGGAACACAGCCCAGATCCTGCTAGAACAATTGGGATGCAGATGGTGAGGAAAGCTGAAGGCTGTTTCCTCCTCCCCTTCTGCTATACTAAACAGAGACTGTGCAGAGAGAAGAACTTGCCCTATACATAGGAGGAAGGAACAGGGGAAGAGAGGTTGCAGAATTCAGGCAGTTCTTGGCCTCTCCAAATTTTCTGCTGTTCTGCTGAAAATGAGCTGTCTGCAAGATCAAGGGATGTCTCTCCATAGGATTAATGCACATGTGGACTCAATGAATTGCCTGATAATCCTAAGCATGTTGCAGTGCTCTGTACTCTGGCCCTTTGGCTCTACCACAGGTGAAGAATACCCTAACAGCATATTACAGGTATGAGATGGCAAAGAAAATTGAGGTTTCAGGTCTCTTCTCCTCTCCCAGGCAGAAGCTGAAATGTCTCTGCTTTTTCCTACTATGCTTCACCCACCAGAACTCAAAGAGTCCCCTTACCTGTGTTATTCATGTGGTCATATGGAAGTAGCAGTAAGAGACAAATAAGAGGGAGCTTTTCCTTTTTCCTGGGGCTAAGACACAGAACTCCATGTATGGTTTTCTCTTTCTCTCCCTTTTTTAAAAACTCTTTTTATTTTAAATGAGATGCACAATGAAAGGATAAAGATCAAATTTAACTAAAAAGCCATGTCTTCCTCCCCTCTGTCTCTCTGGCCTGGGAAGTGCAATCCTCCCCCTTTGACACAAGAATGAAATCAGCAGCATACATTTTTAAATTATTATTTATTTTAAATTAAAGGAAGTTACTTTCAGTTTAGTGCCAATTTCTAGCTCAGTGATAACAGCAAGGGGAGGAAATAAAAGAGTAGCACATGTATATCCGGTAGCATGTGTGTATACATAGCTGGTAAAGGGGCTGGTGCCACTGCACTGAAGGGTTACATGCATCCCCAGACATCTTTTCCCTCTGGCTAGCATACAGCTGTCAAAAAAGCAGAGAATGGAGTGCCTTGTTTAACCCTCTAGAGCCTTTCTTACAAGCTGAGTTGTACCACTCTGACCTCCAGACCCTTTAAAATAATCTACTTTATTCAGTTGTAAGACTCCAGTTTGCAGACATGGGAAGAGAAACAAAGACAATTGAAAAAATATGCTCAAATATGAAATATAAAGAAATAGGCTGTGGATCACTGGAAGAGCCAGGAGCAGAGTTCAGTGGCCCCAGGTCACCTGCAGGTGCTTTGCATGTTTAAAACAGCTGAGAACCCTGGATATGTTCTCTGTGATGGAGCAGTTGTCTTGGTGTGTCTTTGCATCTCATGTAGCCCAGAGGAGCCTTGGCTTGCTGGTTGATGCTGCTCCCAGAGTGTGAATAGCAGTATTTCACCAAGCCTTGTTTGTCCAAGCAGCGTATTTCAGAGCAAACTTGGGTCTGAGGAAAGGGGAAGTGTCAGTGCTTCATTTCTCTTGAGCCATTGTTTACTCTTTCTGGTTATGAGCCAGACATCCCCTTGTCCTTGCAGGGCACTGTTAAGAGGAAGAACAAGGCCATGCAGCCTTCAGTGCCTCTGTCTCATTCTATTCCTCTAGCTGTGAGCAGCATGGGACTTTGTGTAAGGCCTTAATGACACCCAAGCAAAGACTGACTTAAAAAATTCCTTTGTGATCTGTGCTGCAGATGGAGCAACAAATGGGTAATAAAAGGGCTGGAGACTGAAGGCAAATCCTCCCCTCAGATTAAGGGAAATTATTTCCCTTTGGGGGTGAGTAATGTATAAGTCTTCATTATTCTTCTTGGGACAAGCAGCTATGATCCCTTGGCTAGAGAGATAAAAGGATCATAAACTCAAATGGCTCCACATAGTCTGTGTGACTCAGATGGCACCAGCGAATGTGCTGGAGGTAACTGCTTACAGCCCAGCCTGCCCTGGGCTGTGGAAACAGTTGCTGTCACACTGGGAATCGTGTTGTCCCCACACTGTCCTGCACTCTCAGGGCAGGGAGGTACCCTGTGCCTGCATGGATGGCTCAGGAAGGGAGAGGGTCTTTGCAGGCAAGTCAGGGCCCCCAGAAAAGAGATATCAGAAATAAACCTGGGCCAAGTCTCAGGTACTCACTCTTCTCCTGTGCAGTCATTCTGTTCCAGCTCATGCCCACCTCTGCTTTCTTCCCACAGATGCCCTGACCCTCACCCCATCTCTCTTTTACCTACTGAGTCTTATCCACCTTGTGATGTATAAATAAGTTTGTTTTCTCTGCTTCCAGCTTCTGAATCTTTCTGTTCATTTGATATTTGTTTTTTTGCCAAATTTTCTACATCCTCCATCCTTCCTGAGCTTTGGGGGCACATGCTTTACCTGTAATCAGCACGACTCAAAATAACAAGTGTCTGTTCATGAAGCAAAAGAAATAATGTGCTTTGTTCTGTTGCTCCCTATTTAAAGATAAATTGCTTGCTTTCCTCTAAGAGCAGAAGCTCACTTCTTTACCTCTCTCCCTGGTGCCTAACACAGATTTAGGACAAATCACATTCTCTGGTGTTTTTTAGAAAGTTTGAGATGAGAGGAGTTGTGTCCCTGGGGAACCTGATATATCTCCTACCACTGAGTTGTACATTAAAAACAGACAATATATGCTCTGGTATTTGTACTGGCACTGCACAGAGGAGTGTGTATCTGCATTTTCTACGTTCCTGCCATACCTGTAGATTCCAGACACACTTAATCTCTGTTTGCCCCTTCTCTTTCTGAATGCTGACCTGTTGCACATGTATTTTTCTGAACTTGGGTGTCTCTATAGGCTTCGTGTAAGGTTTTATGTGCTCTTGTGTCCTTGTTGGTCTGGGGAACTCGTATCCATGCACCTGCATTTTTTGGAGGAACAGCTTGGCTCTTGCTGAGGTGTCAGCTTTAGGTCAGGGTACAAACTCCAGTGCTGAATAGTGACATGCTGCAGCTTGTTTTACATTCTTGAACTACAGGGCATCATCTTTCTCCTCTGTAGTGGAGCTAGGCTTGATTCCTTCTGCCAGGGGCAGCTTCTGAACAATAAAATATCTTTGCCTTCAAAACCATGCAGTTGTCCTACCTGGTAGTGAGTAACACCTACCACAAAGCCAGCCCATGGCAAAGCAATTCCTGAATATTGCTGGCACAGGAGAGCTCTGCTCAGCTGTGTGAGGCACTGTCATTTGTGGGTTTGAAGCAGGACCACCTGGTTTACTAAACACCCCAAAAATATGTCTGTCATCTTGCTTTACTTTCATGGCTTTGGAGTTCTGAGAAATCCTGGGTGGATTATCCACTCCCTCTGCCACCATCTTTTTCCTTTTTTCTCCTTCTTCCTCTGCCAAGAAATCACCATGATGAAGCTCTTGATGGATTCCTGGGTGACTCTCAGCTGGTGCTGATGGATTGCTGTGCCGTTTGCTGCATGCTCCAGTTGTTTCTGCAGTTCAGTCTGCTGCACTGACAGAGTCCATAAATCATTCCTGGAAGGAAAGGTGCTCTGGCAGTGCTGGGCCCATTGGGGATGTGCTTGTGTGACACAGCCTCACAGACACCCCTTGCACGTGGACACTGGCAGATCTGTGGGGATGGGAATCTCAGATCTGGCTGCCAGGCTCTCATATGCTCCAAACTGGTTTTGAGCAGGCTGGGCTAGAAGGGTCGGGAACTCACTGTTTCTCCTTCTGCTGCTTCCTTTCTGTGCTGAACTGAAAAAGAAGGAGCTGTGATCTGAAGAAATCGTAGAGTAGAATTGGGTCAGTGGCTTGTGTGTCATGCAGGCAGCCATGGAACCTTTTCACAGAAGATGTGGATAGCAAGCAGGGACAGGGAAGAGCCTGGATAGTGCTGCCACCTTTTGCTTAGTCATTTCTTTTTTTGTGTGTGTGTGTGGACTAGAAGGAACTGAAAAGCACAAGAAGAAAGAACCTTGGGGGAAAGGAAATGGAATCCTAGCAAGGCAAGGAAGCTGCACCATCAGCTACCCCAGAATGCAAGAGATGCTCCATCATTGCCTGTGTCAGGAATTTGCCAAGGATGTTCTTGAAAGCATCTGCAGCAGAGGAACTTCATCCTCCTGGCACAGCCTGGGGATGGCACAGATGCCATCAATTGCTCCTGTAAAGCATGCAAGCATCTTCCTTGCAAATCCTGAAGTTATTTAATGGAAATCCCCGGGTTCCTTTCCTGGGTGTAACCAGGGTAATGACAGCCTCACACACGCCTTTAACCACCATACCAGATGTGGTCTTGTGAACATCTGGAGCGGTCCCCAACCATTCAGGGCCACCACGTTCCACGGGGTGGCAGCAGCATGCTTCCAATGTCCCTGCTGAGGGATCCCCCTCGGGTGCTTCGGTCAAAGTCCTGGCTGGGATTAAACCTGAAATGTTTCTAGAAGGGAGAGAAGGAATTTGCACATCCTCCACGCGGGCAGCATGCATCCCCACACAAAGCATAAAAGACAACGTTTAAAGACAGCAGGCAGAGCTACAATGAAGGATGTTCCTGCTTCTTTCCAATGCAGCATAAACTTGCCTTCCATATTAACCCTACTTCTGTTCCACCCTGCACAGAAAGTCCTCAGGGTGGGAAAGGAGATTTGGTTTCTTGGGGCTTGAAACTGTGAAATGACAGCTGAAATTTTTATTTTTATGGCTGGGTTTGAAACGATGGCGCAAATTCTCAACAAAAATACCTCATGAATATTCAATTACAGTGCCAGCAACACTTTGCAGTCATGGATTATTTATATATGAAATAACCAAAGCTTCATAAATAATAAAGTAGCAGCAATCTCCGCTGTGTTTTACGTTCCCCATATCCAGCACGGGGGTGGGAAGGATGTTTCTTGGTAGCAGATTTACATTCTGTCTCAGCCCCTGCAGGCTGGGCACAGTTGGGAGGAGAGAGGCAGCAGAACAAAGTGTGCAGGTGAGGGCACAGGAGGCGTACAAAGAAATGTTTCCTTTGCTCCAGTGCTTGTGGGTGCCCCTGACTGCAGAGAATTTATGGCACAGCATGAAACATAACTGGTTTTGAGGGCAGAGGTGGGAGCATGTGCAGAGGGGGAAAACTTTCAGCCAGGACATGTACTTGTGGGCAAGCAGATCAAGCATTTGGCTGCCTTTGGCTTGGTGTAGCTTGACTGCAGCTGTCTGCATGTCCATAAACATATGGGATAACTCCATGATGGACTGCTGGCACCAGCAGGACATCAAGTGGTTTAAAGAAAGGAAGCCCTCATTTCTCAGACTCGGCCCTAACTGATCCATGCTCAGTGGTTTCAGATCATCCCAAAAGCTCCATGTTGGCAGAGCTAATGAACCCCTCTTGGGAAAGGCTCTGGTTTTCCTAAGTGGGCATGGTGAAGCACAGGGCATCCCTCTAGCCAGAGCAGCACCCACCTGCACATTTGTCTCATTTAAGTAAAGCTGTGCTTTAATTCCCAGGACAAATCTCTCCCTCCCATTTTCCAGCTGAACAATGGGCATGTGCTGTGCAGTTTGTTATACCAGAAAGAAGAATGATTCTGGGTAATGTATAATGGAGCTCCTCTTCTCCAGCCCAACCCCACATGCTCAGTCAATAATAAAGCAGAATAATAACACTCATTTCCTTATCACCAGGCAGCAACTTGAGCACCTGATCTTTGCAGACTCCACTGCTCTCAGTAGAAAGGTTCTTCTGCCCAGACACCTTTACTGGGTACTCTCCAATGCCGTGGGAATAAAGAGAACTGAGCCCTCCATTCCCCATGATCTTCTCTCCTTTCCTGAAGGTTTATGCTGAAGTCCTTTTCCCTATTGCTCCCACTAGGTAGGACTGACTGCCAAATCACTGAGGGGTGATTCATCATTCTGGTTTGGTGGCAGCATATTTATCCCCCCACCAGCCCACCCAGGCAAGAGAAAAGAGATAAATTGCTGTCATCTCTTTTTATGGGACTTATAATCAGGTGGTAATGTGGAGCATTTCCTCAGCTCAAAGTAATTTGGGATGAATTATTCATTCCCTTGAAAGAAAGGGAAACTGTCTCCCTGTCACAGTATCTCCTCCTGGCATTGCTGCAGTTGGGCTTTGGTTGAGGATCATGCTCAGCACGGGGTTGGAGAGCTCCCCACCAGCTCCCAGGACCTTCTGCAGTTCTCCAGCAGCTGACACAGCACTTCTGCACTGCTCCCAGGGATGAAGATGAATCTCCCTGCTTGAGGATTGGGAACAGTCTTAAATGTTTCGCAGCATCCTCCTGAGGGCCTGTCAAGGGGGCTTGGAGTGCATCTGGGCTGGATCTTGGCCCACTCAGAATTTTACCTCCTCTTTAGGGTCCTTGTTGATTATCCCCATGGGAAGACCTGTCCCATGAAAGTTGCCCCCTACACAAAGAAAACTTCCTACAGTAAGCTCAAGAAGGCCATGGTTCTCTGAGAAAAAGCACTGGGGTGAGCTTTTCTGAGGTAGCCTCTGTTGGTTTTGCACAGCCTGGTTTTTGGAAATGGTGGGGGCCATAGAGGTGACTTCCATGAGAATCTGCTGGAAGCTTCCACCCTGCCCAGCAGAGCCAGTCCCTGATGGCTCTGGAGATGGACATGGCCAAGGCCGGGCCAATGAGAGATGATGGTAACACCTCTGGGATTACAGATTTAAGGAGAAAATCAAAACAAAGGTAGTGGTGCAGTTTTAATTCTGGACAGAGAGGAGCAGGAGGTGAGAACATGTGAGGGAAACAACCTGGAGACACCAAGGGCAGTGGGGAAGGAGGGGCAGGAGGTGCTCCAGGCACTGGGGCTGAGATTTCTCTGCAGCCTGGGGTGAGACCGTGGTGAGACAGCTGTGACCCTGCAGCCCAGGGGATCCATGGGGATGCAGAGATCCACCCAGAGCCCAGGGGATCCATGGGGATGCAGAGATCCACCCAGAGCCCAGGGGATCCATGGGGATGCAGAGATCCACCCAGAGCCCAGGGGATCCATGGGGATGCAGAGATCCACCCAGAGCCCAGGGGGAGGTGCCCACACTGGAGCAGGGGATGCCTGGAGGAGGCTGTGCCCCCGTTGCAGACCCAGTGGAGAGAGGGGCTGTGCTGCCAGGCTGGAGCAGCCTGTCCTTGCAGGACTGGGCCCTGTGGAACAGTGACCCCCAGCCAGCAGGTTGGGGGCTGTGTGCCCCTGGGGGGAATTCACCTGGCAGCAGGTTTGGGAGCATTGCTGCTGGTGAGATTGGAGCCACGCTGCAGGAGTTCATGGAGATCTGTCTCCTGTGGGAGGGACCCCACGGCCTCACAGGGGAACAACTCCTCTCCCTGAGCCAAGCAGAGAAAACCTCGGGGGTGAAGTGACCAAGAGCCCCAGCCCCACCTCCCTGCGCTGTCTGTGGGAAGGAGGGATGGGTTGGGGAAAGAAAAGGTGTTTTTAAGGGCTTCTTTTACTTCTCATTATCCCCCTCTGATTTTGTTAGCAATAAGCTCAGTCTGTGTCTCTAAGCAGTGCCTGTTTTGCCCTGGGAGTGTTTTCTCTGGTCCTTAACTCATGAGCCCTTTGTTAAATGTTCCTCTCCTCTGCCCAGCTCTGGCAGGGGAGGGTGAGTGGCTTTTGTGGGTGCCTGCTGTTTGGCCAGAGTCAAACAAGGAGAAAGCCTCAGAAGAAATTGTTTAACCATGACTGTGCCTCTGTCCTGCAGGAGCAGGGAATGTGACTTTTCAGGGATTCTCTTCTTGTTGCTTCCTCCTCTGTACACAAGTGATAGTTTCTGATACCTTAAATATCAATGTCCTTGTTTTGTGTTCCTCAGTGGGAACTAACCAAAGCTTTGACTATATTTTCATTAAACCTTCTTATATAGTAAAAGGTTTCTTGAGGAAGGAAAGGTTTCTGTCATATCCCTGGGAGAACAACTAGCAGCTTGGAGGCATGTCTGAGGCTGCTGAGTCACTGAAGAGGAATCATACACCCCCCATGGACCAGGTTTTCTAGCAAGGTTTACTTGTCTTGCCAAAAATTGTACCCAAGAGTCCTTCTCAGTATTTTTAGCATTTTGATGAAAAGAATTGCGTTATTTTTATCCATTGAAAAATAGCTCTTAGTTAAAAATTTCCTAAAAAATGTTGATAAATTGACAAATATGGATTTTTCATGATTCTCCATCTGGTTATTTGGAGTAATGTACTGGTTTGAGAACAAAACCAGTGAGAAACTCCAAGTCAGAAATACAATTTATTAGGAAATAGGAAGAAAAGAAAGAAAGCTACTGACAAAGTCAGGATACAACCTGATAGCCTGTTGGTCAGGGTGTTGGCAGTAGTCCAGTGGTACTAGATGAGCCTGGTCTTCCTCTGAGAGTCCGGTGAAGAAAGGAACCTTGGTGTCCCAATTCTCTGGTTTTTATCCAGGTAGAGGGGCTTGGCTCCTCCCCCCTGGATGGAGCATTTTCCAATGGGATGATAAGCTTATCAGTGGACTCAATGGCCCATCAGCTTCTCCCCTTGGATGGAGCATTTCCCAATGGGATGATGTAAGCTTATCAGTGGACTCAATGGCCCATCAGCAGAAAACCCCTCCCTAGAGGGAGGATGGGTCGTGGGAGAAATAAGGAAATTGTCCTGCTGATTTCTTATCAGCTGGCTTATCAACACAAGATTGCATCACTTCCCCTCATTCCAGTTCCAGCAGATGGTGATAGAATAACACACTTTTGATTACATTTTGTACTGTAACCCATGACAAGTAATAACCAGCTTTTTATATTTACCAAAGCAGAACTTTTCAGGATAAAACATGGTTTTGTCTGTTTGTGTATTGAAACATATTGTGGTTGTGATTCTGTGCAAAGTTTTAAATGAACTGTAGATCAGCTTTTTCATTTTCCCTTCTCAGCTAGCAAGGAAGAAGAAAAATGCTCCTTATACAGAGAGAAATCCTCTGTATCTGCTTTCTCCTTGTAACTGATTTGATACACATCTTTTTCCAGAGGAATTATATTGGGAACCAGAAGTTGCTGGGAAGGAGAAAGATTCTGTATCATTATCACATGGAGCAGGAAAAGGATCTGCATATATTCCAGTGGCTTTCAGGTAGGAGATACACAGTACAGGTGTTTCTGGGATTGCATCATGGTTTGGTTTGTGCTGTTCATTCTTTTGGGGAGTGGCTATTTTTGATTTGCTTTCCACTCATTTATCCTCACTTTAAATCCAATTAAGGCAAAAAAAATTCTTTCTGCTAAGAGAAAGGCCACGTGTCTGAGTTCCACTCAGGAGCCTGCAGAACTAGGGCAGTTCCCCTTTGCCACACAGGTAATTCAATTTACAACGAGTTTGTGAGGAAATGGTGAATGAAACATGAACTTTTTATGTCCATGGAGAAATTAGTTCTCAAAAAATCACTGCTGAAAGAAGTAGGGAAGGAAAAATGAGCAAAGCAAAGTGAGAAATACTGTAAACATATTAAGCTGGGGTTCTCTGCTTCAGTGTTTGGAGCTGTCTCTGCTATAAATTGTATTGATTCTGAAACTTATTTGAACTAACTGCTGCTATCAGTTACTTCCCACTTACTGCTTTCTTTACCTGCTGGCCAGATCATCTGACAGAACTGAAACCCCAAGTCTTCTTAACTTAGAACTCGTGAGAGCTGGAAAACAGAAAAAAGTAATTTCCCCTACTGCTGTTTCCTACTGGAAAGACAAACAACCCACATGGCTCATATGGGTGGGCTTTTTCTAATGTCTTGAACTGGAATAGGAGAAGTCTGTAGCCTGCAATTCCTGACCCTTCTTTCAGGCACTCTGATGTGGAAATTATTGGTTCATTTTGCTGATTCTTTATATAGATCTCTCTATATATAAAAAGATGAAAAATAAAGCAAAGTCTAGCTTCTTTTTTCCAAATTCAGACCTCCAGTATCAGAGCAGCCCACAGGATTTTCTTGGCTACAATCCAGTAAAATGAAAATGAACATTCAAGTTGTTGAAAATACTTTGAAAACCTCAGCCTAAGCCTTTAAAAGTCCAATTACTTTCTCACTGCCATGACTTCAGGTCAGCTTGGGCTCTTGACTTCACTAGCTGGTTTAAAACCACCTTGAATTTCTCACCTCTTTTATCCTATGGGAGTTCTTTTTCTCTGCGTTTTTTTCCTCTGGCCCCCCATAAATCCCATTTTCCTCCTTCCTGCACAAACCCAGACAGGCAGAGATGCAGGGCAGGGGTAAGGTGAGGGTGTGCCTGGTTCAGGAACGTGTCCTGCAGCCACACCACCTCCAGCTGCTGTCAGTTCTGTACTAAGCAAGTTGGGCTGGATGGTGGATGCTGAAAGAAACTTGATTTTACAGGAGACAATGTTGGGAACCTGTGACCTCTGTCTGCACAAGGCTCTTAAGTGTGGCACCAGTTAGTTTGGTGCCAGTGTTGCTGTGTGGTATGGGAGAGCAGCTGAGGAGCCAGTGATTTTGCTCAGAGGTTGCCCATTCCTATAGTATTTACTGTGAACTTTGCATGATTTAGTCTTCTGGAGATCCTAGAGGAACAACATGCCACAAGCTATTTTATTGTGCTGAAAAGTCAATTCCAGTCTCACAGCTGCAGTGAAAAGCTTGAACATTTGACCCAGGTATGCTTATAAAAGTTTCCTGTTTTCTAAGCCAATTTCCTGAGTTATAAAGTGTTTGACTTAGATTTGAATTCAAGAGACTTAAAACAGTTCAAAAAACCCTGGCTGCCAGCAGTCCCTGTGCCTGTAAGTATTGAGTGACCTTGGTGCCCAGACACTGATACCACAGAGACAGGGAGATCTGAGTACTTTCTAGAAATAAATCCCTCAAAGGCATTTGTCTGTAGGATCCTGAACTGCTGGACATGTTTGAAAGATCAGGGTTTCTACTGACTATACAACTCCTAGTTCAGTGGTATTTTGGAGGATGCTTCAAGAGCTGGAAAATGTGGTGTAATAGGTTGGGCCTGACTGAAGCAGTGCCCTGGCAGGCTCCTGGAATATGCAGCTGGAGCACACTTAACAGGGCTCTGCAACTTCATTCTTGACCTGGCAGACCAGACATCTCAGGGCATTTCTAGTTTTAGGGCACTGTTTTTAATTTCTTGTGTTGTGACCATAGTTCCATGTGATGCAAAGGCACTAGCAGTGCTTCTGAAAGCTCCTTTTAGCTGAATATGTGGGTCTTTACTTTTTTCCTGGTCTTTTGTAGAAAGGGCTCTTGTGCTATTTTCTGCTGAAGATACAGCTGCATTGTATTTACATGGACAGAAAGAGACTTTAATGTAAAAAACTGAGCATGATTTTATTTTGCAAAGAGATATTTGACATGCTAAAAAGAAGGCAGTTTTATTCTGGGGTGATGGTAATTTATTTTCACTTAAGAGTGCAATATGAACTTGTTAATTTGATAGTGTATATGAGTGTTATCTTTCTATTTCAAATTGTGACAAATTCACCCCTAGACATCTCACAGTTACTGCTCAACATCTTTGCATCTTAAAAAGTCATTGTGGCAAAGGAGATTTGACTCAGATCTGTCTGGTGCAAAATTAATAACTCTTCATACATGATGCTAAATGAATTTGCTGAGGTCTTTTTATGAGCAAGGCGCAGGTATGGGCTGTGTCACTGATTAATATCTCTGCAACTGCCTGGAACAATACACTGGCACATGCAGAGGTCTTCTGCCAGTTCATTTGTCTGGGGTGTATATCTCTCAACTGCCACATTAAAATTGTAATGCCTGTAACAAGTCCTGAAATTACAGCCATGGGCCATATTCCTTTCATCTTCTCAGTGTCTGTTTGGATTCATTCCCTCTGCCAATGTAGCCAGGCAGCCAGAACGTAAATAAATGCTCCCCACTTGGCAGGTGCAGAAAGGTTAGATTTGCATAAAGGGGCCAGTGTAAATTCCTCCTGTTTGTTTTCACCTCTTCTTTCCAACTGGGAATTTCAAGGCAGAGATAAATGTCAGCTGGAAATAGCTCTTCAGTGTCAGCAGTTAATCTCTTCTTGCTATGTCCCTTTGTGCTGCTCTTTACCTCCAGGATCCGCCAATCTCCTCTTGTTGTGAACCTCTCATTACCAGCTCTTCTGTTGCTGCTTTGCTTACAATCTTGACTTTCCTTTAATGTTTTCTGTTTGTAAATTAAACTCTTCTTATCTGAGAGATCACTCTACTGAAATGGTTGTGCTGAAACAACCTGCTACCAGTTTAATTCTGTGAATGGTTCAGTGTGTCTCTGCCCTCTGTTCCTGAGCCTACATGGGTGAAGAATCACAGAGATTCTCTTTCATGTGGTTCACCACACAGCAGTCTTGCTCAGGGACTGCTGGCTAACTGCTGAAAAGAAGAATGAGTGCCTCATGGGTGGAACAAGGTTTTCAGATCTGTGACCTGGACACTCACTCGCAGATCTGCTGCTGGTGCATTCTGTTACCTGAGGCTCTAATGGTGGAAAACACTTCAGTCAGTGAGAGCAGGGACTCACCACGCCTGCTTCCCCACTTCCTCTGCTTTTAAGTCCCCCTGGCTATTAGTGCCCTGAAGGAGGCAGAAGTCTCTTACTCCTTTCTCCATTACCATCTCCTTGACATTTTTTAATGTTTCCCCTGCTTACTCTGACTGTTCTTGATAATCTGCTCTAGCTCTGGTTATTTTTTTCTTCTTCATCTTCTTCTCCATCCTCTTTCACAGACACACAGCCGTTGGTCTGCAGTAAAGCTGTGTCGTAGCTCAATTCAGATCAACCCTTGTCTTTGTAATTTGAACAGCCTACATTGCTTTGTTTGTACCAAACAAAGACACATTTAAATGTTCCTTGATTTAGCTTGACTCAGAGACAAGGAGGCCCATATTGCCATCCCCCTTCTGCTCTGCCCATGTGCCACAGGGATCCTGTCTTCCAAGCAGCCACCTGGCCCCTGTTTTTTTTCCAGCTGCCTCCGTCTGTTCTCAGTAGAGTCCCCAACTCCTCAGGAGTTATCTCTTGGCTGTTCTAAACCAGACTCTTCTGTACCCTTGGAATAAATTGTACAATTGTTTTGGCACTTCTCCAAGAACAGTTTAGCCCCTTCATGTTGGCCTGTGATGGGGGATGGCTTTCTGCTCTGTCTCCCCTTCTGTGATGTGTTAAAAATATGCTGTTTCAGGCAGCCTCTCAAGGGCTGCTATTGCTTCTTTCAGTAAGAGGGAGGAGATGAAAGAAATAGATCAGTAATTTGGTTCTAAATCACTTCCCCTACAAAGGCAGTGCTGAAGGTCGCTTGTAATGAAGCTGTCATATGGGTAAAGCCTCACAATCAGGCAGAGGAAAAGGAAAATGAGGCTGGAGATGAGTTCATGGCAATCTTGATTCAATTTCATTGAGGTGCAGGTGTTTGGATTGGAGTTCAGGATATTAGCAGGAAGGTCAGGACAGAAATTGCTGGTGCTCAGTGTATCTGCTGTGCTAGGAAAGGCTGCAGAGCCCTTGGTGCCTGCTCAGCCCAGGCTGCATGGAAACCTGTGAGCAGGGTGGCTCTTTGAGGGAAGGGTGACACTGTGCCCTGCCTGTGAAGCCTCTGGGCAGATTCACATCCTCTGAGAATTGCAGGAGGGCTGGCATGCGGGTTTGAAGCTCCAGCTTGGAGACTCCAGATCCCATAGCAGTATGTAAATGTGCAGAAAAGGAGCCTTGACTTGCAGTAAAATGAGAAAANTTTTACATTTAGAATTTATGCTGTCACGAAATAAATTAATTTACCAAAAAAAGTAAACACATTGTGCTGGTTTGAAAGTAAACCAGCAGGAGAGATTAACCCCACGGAGATACCTTGCAAGAGATTATCAAGATGGAGTTACAATCAACTAGAGAGATTACAATAAATGCAACAATACAGAAAAAACTAGCTTAAAGCCACAAAAGGGGAAAGGAAAAGTACTGTGGTGGAGTTTATCCATAGTTCAATGTAGGCTCAAAGGCTGACATGAAGTTTGTTTCCCATGACCCATGTATTTCCCATGATCTGCAGGAAAAGCATATATAACAGCCTGCAGGGTATTTACTTAAAGGGCTGTGCATAGCTGGAGCCAGAGAGGCTCCTCAAGGGGCTCCTGCAATGGTTTTGGAGATCTTTGCCAAGCCCTGTGGAAATGTCTTCTTTTGCCATGTCTATGAGCAGCCTGTCCCTCTGTTGTCACAGAAGCCACTCCAGAACAAGCACTTCATGTGGCAAGCTGGGCTGGGAGGAGGAGCTGAGGGAGAGGGATGGTGTGATGATCTATTCCATCGTGTGGGAACACACTGCTGTGGCTGTGCTGCAAAATGGAAGGCTGGCAGGCAGAGCATTAGCCTCAACTGAGGGGAAGAAACTACCTTAGTCCCTCTTGGGACACCACTCATACTGTGAAGGAGATATCCAATGAAGATACCACTGCTGTGTGCAAATGGGAGAGGAGTGGGGTGGAGAGAGCTGCATCCCTTTGGATAATTGGGTTATCCTTGGTGAACCCCCATGCAGGGAGGCTGGGCAGCAGGAGGCTGGCAGGCAGCATTTGCTTCTGCTGAGCAAGTGTGTTTATAGAGCTCACAGAGATGTTTATGGCCGAGGAAGGGTGTAAATCTCATTGGATTCAAGTCCTTGATGAATAATTATTCCCTGCTTTTTCTGTCTCCTCTCCCTGTGCCCTCCTGCCCTGCATATGAGACACTGTTCACAGGCTATAAATGGATGCAATGCTGTGCTTAATGTGGAGAGACACCTTATAATCAGGTGAGGCAGGGAGTGGGAGGTGAAGCACAGGGTGGGAGGCAGCTTGCCAATTCCTGCTCCTTCCCACTGTAGTCATTCCCTGAGTCTCCTATCACACTCATCTGTGAGAAGCTCATTTCTTCCATTTCCCCTTAAAATGACTTGTAGCCTATAAAGCCTGGAGCAGGACAGCTGCGTGCTCAGAATCCTAAAGTGCTGTTCCTAACAGGAGAGGGTAGCAGGATGCAGGGAGGGTGTCCATGCCACTCTAATTCCACATGACTCCAGTTTGGCTCTTGCAGCTTATGAGGCTATCAAAGCTCTCCCTTAATTACCTAGCAATCAATCTTTCTTCCTGTTCCTTATGCTTCTAGACAGGGTTAGCAGTATTTTTATTCTTGAGGCCTCAGGAGAATTTCCAACCCATAAGAAATCACAGCCAACCCACAGTAGCTGGTGTGGGCTTTGTGTGCAGGACTGCATTTCTGCCACATGGCTGCAGGAAAAGCGTGGGGCAGTAAAGCTGGGGACATCTGCCTTTGCCAGTTTTTGTTTGGTTTTGCAGAATGAAAGTTCATTGAAAGATCCCTGAGCCCAGAGAGGCAGACAGGGACAATGGGCAGCTGAGTTGACAGAGCCCTCGAAGTTGCAGTTGGCTGTCTCGAGGCATTGCAAAGGGGTGAGCATCACATACCGAGTCATTGTGGCATTATCCCTTCATTATCCACATAGTGCTGCTGTAGGATGGGGAGGAGCACAGGGAGAAGGACAGAGAAGAGGGAAATGCCTCAAAAACTGTCCAAATAAGTCAAACTGAACATCTCTTTTTCTCAGAAGAGGCTCTGGCAGTGCCAAAAAGGACAAGTCTGTCAGGAACTAGGCTTGGCTCAGGGACACCCCTACACCCCCACACCTGCACCAACTAACACGTATGCACGGCACATCTTGGATGCTCCCACAGTGCAAGATCAATCATCTTTCCTTCCATCACTGTCCACTTAAATTTAGAAACACATGTACCAAAACACGCTCTGTATCTGCAGACCAGTTCATTTTCTCTATAGGCACTGTTTGCAAACACATCCAGCTCAGTTACACCTGACAGTCCCTCTCTCCTAGCAGAGAGCAGGCACAGCACTTGTACCAAGCTTGCTCCCTATGGAGAGTTGTGTCTCCCCTGTACTCACTCCTCTGTGGTCACATGGTGCATTCCAGTGCATTCTGTCCCCTCAGCTGAGAAATCTGCTTCTATGCACATGCATTCACAAGTCTGTTCTTGCCTTTCCCTTCCTTCCAATTATCCTTTTTCCTGGTTTCCATGAGTTCTGCTGGCACACACTGTGGCTCCCACAGGATTCCCCCATTGGGGTTCCTGGTGAGAACCTGGCCCTTGCAGCAAACACAAGTATTGGCAGAGTGCACTGACACCAGGGCTAGGTGACATTTCTTGACTAAGACCCCTTTCCTGGGAGCTAGGAAGCTTTGCAGCTTACATGATATTCTGGATGAAACATGGGAAACAAACTCCCAGTGGCTTCTCAGCTCACTCACCAGCTGCTGGACTCTGCCTGCAGTGAGTTTGCAGCACTCTTTATCCCTGCTGCCCTTCCTTCTGGAATCAGGATCAGGAAGCCATTAACTTGTTTACTCTGTGCAGGCCCCAGCCTCACAGATATCTTGCTGGACAATATTTCAACAGAAAGCATTTGACAAGATTTATGGGGCTGTTGCTGCCAACCGTGGACGGTGCAAAGCAAAAAATCTCGTTTCTTAGGTAATAAAATATAAAATGGAACCCAATTTCTCTCCAGGGTAGGAATCATTATGTTTGACAATGCTGTAAAGCACATGGTGCTACAGCGTGGGGGTGAGAGCCAGAGTAAATGCTGCCTTTGGAAATCTCCTTGGAAATCTTGCAAAGCTGGGATGAGTGAGTCATTGCAAAATAAGACAGGAAGGGCCTTGGGTGGAGAGAGTCTCCCTCCAGCCTTTCTCTTCTCTGAAAGAATCCCTTTACAAGCTTTGCAAAGATTTTCTGAAACTGATTTTAAATTCTAAACTAAATTGGAGCAAGTACTATGGGTATATATAGCAAGACTGGTTTGCTCCTTTATTAAATCAATTTAGCTTAATTGGCTCACAGAATGTTTAACCTGATGAAGGATTTTTCACTTGTTCAATTGCACCAATTAGAAATGAGGCCTGGTAAGCCTGAATCCTCTTTGTGCCACAGACTCTGGGCTTTGTACAAATATTGTCTAAGGGAAAAAATAAGCAACAAGACTCAGATGATGATTTGCCCCTTATGTGCCTGCCTGTTTATCCTTTGATTTGTCTGTACCAGTACTTTTTCTGGTCTGTGTACACTGTGCATCTCTGGCAATGTTACCATAGTGAGAAGATTTTGATTTTGATTTAAGTTACACTGTGCTCGGGTAGACCTGTATTTCCAAAATCAATTGTAAGCAAGGGAAAGAGGAAGTGTTAGGCAGGAATAGAAAATGAAGGAGAGATGAGATGTAGCTGTAGGGCTCAGTCATTCCCCTGGGTGCCAAAGGTGGGTTAAAAAGGTGTTCATACCAGAAACACAGTGCAAAGTGCATTGTGTCCTCCCCTGTGTGGTGTGCTCACAGAGCATATGTGCTCAGCAAAGTTGTGTCAGCCCACTGGGAGAAGCATCTTTTTGCTTCACATCAACATTTGCAATTCTTAATAAAATCAGATTGCCTCAGGACTGAAAACTATTCATTCTCTGTGTTTCAGAAAATTTAGAGTTAGTGGAAAAGGCGGTGAGATCACCTTAGGCCAAGACAGGGGGTTTTTGGCTTACCTTGGCTTACCTTGTATGAGCAGAAGAGAGAACATTCCAGTGAGTGGTTCTTTTGACTGTATTTGTGGATGCAGATGTTTACTTGATTTGGGGCACTGTAATCACTGACAGCTCCCAACAGCAAAGTAATCAAATTTTGCACAATTGCTATTCTGGATTAATGGCTTTGGTTACCACCAGTAGCTGGCCAAGATTCCTTTGCTCCTCAGTAGTGCACATTATTATTAGCTTTTTATTTTTCCAGTGGTTTCCTTCTTTGATTAATAACTTATTTTAACAAAATACTCTTTTAATGAAATATTCTTAGATTCTGCTAAACCAGTGTCAAATGTTTTGTATCTAACTAGGACATAATTTATATCAGTATTGAACATACCATACAGCCTGTATTACATGTCCCATTATGTCCTAATAAATCTCTAGAATATGGACTACATGGGCTCAGTTTTCACTCAGTCACAAGATAAGAACAAACTCTTTAGAAAGAGATGCATTCTGATCCATGTGGTGATGAACTGCATCTCCTCACTACAGTCTCACCTTGCTTCTTCCTCCACCTGTGCTTTGCTGATCACAGACACTTTGGTAAACATGCAACAAGACCAATCCCACTGGCTCTGAAACATCCTTAACATTTTAATACAGCAACTGCTGCAGAATAGGGAAGTGACATTCACATAAAGCATTCACTGCCAGTCAAAGGCAGTGTGTGAAAGACAAAGTAAAGAACCCTTAAAAACAAAGGAAAAAGAGGTGAAAAGGCCACATTGAGGGCAGTAGTTTCTTTTCTGGGCAAACACTGGTTTTAGTGAAGAATCCTGTTATTTCCCCTGGTTCTTCTTATCATCTCCCACATGGTATCTTCCTCTCTGATAGGGAACCTGCTCTGGGGTTTATTCTTTACTATGCAAGCTTGTCATGTCTGTGTTTAATGAAGTTTAATTATCTTCTGAGATTCAATGAATAATTATAAATCTCTTCAAGATGCAATCACAAGCACTTCATGGTTCATTAACAGTGGAAAATCAATTGTAATTCTCCTAATCCCTCTCTCCTGACCAGCCATATGCTTGTGACTCCTGTGCACCTTATTGTTTCTCCTTTGTTTCAACACCAGGGAATACATTCATCTATTTTTCTATGAAACAAGGTATAGTTTAGGGTAGGGGAAAGAATTGTGGAATATGGGAGCTTAGACAGCAATGTTATATCAGCCTACCAGTGAGCTTTGTCTCATGCTGAGGGTGCTTTGGAGATGTCAAGAGCTCCAGGGTCCTCAGTCTGGAGACACCTCTGAGAGTGTAGTGGCCTCCCACTGGGAATTGTCTGACTGTATACATCTTATTTTCCTCTCGATCTGGTCTTCAATTTGAACTCAAATTACAGTTTTCCCTGTTGAAAGCCTCCTGAGATCTGTGAACTTTTGCACTATTTGAAGAGTAAGGTCTAAAAGTTTATTTTTGTTGGGACTAAAAAAGCTGGAGATGCCAGCCCTGACACAGGAAGCTACTCAGTGCTATCGTTAACTTTCCAAACAGCAGGCAGCATATGAATCCAGTTGCACAATCATCCTGGAGTGACCTTTCTAATTTAAATCTTTAACCTTTCTGTACAGTTATAGACACAAATTTTTACTGAATGCAGAAGAGGTGGTTGTTCTAAATATTTTTAATAAAGGTTAAGAGATTGAAAAATAAAAGAGAAAGTGAGTCAGAGAAAGAGGGATGGAAATTAATGCAGCTGAGTTGCAGTTTCCAGCAGCCCCAGGAGAGCTCTGCAATGAAGATGACATTTCCATATAATTGACATTTCCTGGCTGGAGCAGTCTTCTGATTTGCAGCTGCTTGTGTGCAGAGACCATCATGAAGAGGATCATTAGTTTTTCATATTCATCAAATGGGATTTAATTTTCCCCCATCCCCACATACCCCACATCTCCTTCCCAGAACTGACACAAGCTCTGAACTCTGCCTTTTCTTCTCCTTTTGTAGGGGTGATCTTTGCCTGATTTTTCATCTCTCTGTGGAGTTTAATGAAAACAAGAACTTGCTTTTTACTGGAAAGATGGATGGGAACAATGGCTCTTGTGCTTTTGGCTTCCATTTTTGGGAGTGAGGTTTTTTGTGGTTTTCCATTTATTTCTATGTTTACTCTTTGTATTTGTGTGTACAGCTCTTCTTGGCAGAAGCTGCTGTACAGCACTACAAGGACTCCTGGCAGAGCAAGGTTTTGTGGCTTTCAGGGTCTGCAGGCTCATAATTGGCTTACAGCATCTTACACTCAAGTCCTTCATGGGTGATATTTCCTCCTAGTCACAGGTTGCTGTGGAACAGAGCAGCTTGTCTTCCAGACTGTAGAAGTTTTTCCAAAGTGCATGTAAACTGGAGATGAATGCTCCATGACACTTCATCGCTTACAATCTGCTTGATTCAATTTAGATGAACAGAATATGCATCTTCAGCTGAATTATTCCTCTTCAATAAATATGTTGCTGCAGCAATCAATTGACACATAATTAACAAACAATAACTATCTTATTAAATTAGAATGAAATGCAAATGCAATCCGGATTTGTTTAGGTCTGGAGTGATGAGTTCTTTGTTTCCCCTTCAGCCATTGCTGCTCTGGAGCGAGAGCTGCTGACGCGGCTGTCGCTGCGTACAGTTACCGACGTGCTGTCCTCTAGGGTGGTGCTGAACCGGTGTTTCATGTGTGCCTCCAGCCGGCACAGCAAGCCCCCATGGGCAAAGCTGCATCAATTCAGGCAGCAGCTGGAGGCCAAAAGGCACAAGCACTTTTATTACCCTCTAACCCTGGAGCTTTCGTACAGGGGCACTTCAGAGAGCACAGAGATCAAGGCCAGCCCTTTCTATTCACTCCTTGCCACCAACACTGTCTTCTGTCTTTGCCTGAAGCCATGGCTGCTCCCAGCCTTTGTCCCAGTCCACCTTCATGCCGAGCTGGTGCTGCTACAGCACATTCTTGGACTAAAGGCACAACTGCTCTGTGTAACTCTGTCCTGTCAGTGCACTGTCCTTCACTGCAGCTGTCCCTGCCTGGCTGGGAGCCCTGGAGGGATGGATGGATGGATGATGGATGGATGGATGGATGATGGATGGATGGATGGATGGATGGATGGATGGATGGATGGATGGATGGATGGATGATGGATGGATGGATGGATGGATGATGAATGGATGGATGGATGGACAATGAATGGACAGATGGATGGATGGATGGATGGACGATGAATGGACGGACGGATGGATGCATGGATGATGAATGGATGGATGGATGGAT
>VWYI01009551.1:0-19011 GCA_013399455.1 Anthoscopus minutus
TGAGATTAGCTAGTTCTAAACCCACAACACCAAGTGAAAGTGAAACAGTTTCTGGTTTTTATAATCTCATTTATTTTATTACATATTACAGCACAGAAATATATCCTGTGATTAGGATTTAAAAAAAAACCAAACTCATATTTGTAATTAGGTACCTGACCTGAACAAATTTTGCAAATGTTGAACTCTTGCTAGATTCCATCCATCTTGGAGACATGGGTAAAATTATTTTTATTTTGTTGTAAATTCACTCAGTTTCAGTATAGAACAGTGCAACTTTGACAAATTAATGCATAGGAGAAGCAGGTATAACAGACCTGCCTGGAATATAGGTCTTAGCCCCCAACCATCTGTCTTTTGCTTACACCTAATTTTAATACTGCTGTCAAATGAAAGATCAGTTATCAATGGATAAGTAGAGATTGCAGAAGTGGGTCTTGTGATTAGGAAGAATTAGATTTATTTTGAAGCGTCTTAAAGAGAATATAAATTGCACAAAAGTAACTTTAAAAAAAATATGCTTCTTTTTACTAATTGTGTGATCTTATGTGTTTGGTTGGTTGAGTTTAGGGCTTTATTTTTTAGATTTTGTTGTTCTTTTTAATCAACAGTGTCCACGTCCTGATTTTATTTCTTCAGTGTAAATCCTCATGAGATGTTGACTCACACTCTAATACTCTAGACTTTGGTATTGTTATTGTATCCCACTAAAATCTGTGGAATCACTACACATGGGAATAGCTGCAATCAAATTCTTGATCCTTATGATTTAGCTTAACCAGAGGACAAAGCTTCTATTTCTATGAGAAACTCTTTAAAGTGTAATAGTGATAGTTAGGTATTAAGAAGAATTTGAGTTGACTTTTCTTTTTGAATTCTATTCCTTTCTCATCTAATATGGAATTCTACAGTCCAACAATTCTTTGGGGGGAAAAAAGATCTAGTTTTGTTTTGTTCTTTTTATCTGTTATCAGCTTCAGGTGTAATGAATCTATTTAACAAAAAACATTTTTGACATACATCTTGATTTTGATTTTAGCTTAATAACTGGAGAATTTGGATCTTCAGACAGTCTTTAAATTATCATACATTTGATAATATTTGTCGCATTTTTTAGTTTGTAAAATTAGAGATTAGCATACATTAACATTCGCATATATTAACATTACTCTTCCTTAGATATTAACTTTAAATATATGAGAATCAGTTCCTTAGATATTAACTTTTAATGTATGAGAATCAGTTCCTTATATTATTAAAGTAATCAACAACTTGGATAAAAACAATCTCAAATTGTTGAAGAAACTAAAACTGAATAGTTTATGAGACCCAAGAAACTAATTTATTGGGTTTTTGTATTTTAAATTTTTTTCTCTGCTCTAGGTTTACCACTGCCTTAACTGGTCAAAGGTAGAATTAAATAAATTGATAAAGCAAACTATTCCTGTGAAAGAGACAATTATTAATAAATGATTGATTCCTGAAAGGAATTCAGCTTTCAGCCCTCACTAAGATAAATGTATTCAATAAGGTAAGAAATACTGTAGGTCAACACCATTAGGAATCAGCTGCTTATGAATGAAGAAAAGTTAATGAGTCCTGAAGGCAGAAAACTTAATTTGTAACAAACAAAGAACAGTTCAGTGGTCAAATTTCTTGACTGGGGAAGAAGCTTAAACTTGATCCTGGCAGGAGTGAGATTTTGTAAGGGGTTACAAAGGTGTGTTTGCAGTTTAAGGTCATTAATTCAGTTGATGTGATCACAGCTGGTGTCTCACAGTTTCTTGACAGCTCTGAGAGCAGAAAGAGGAGAAATCTTTGTGGCTGTGTCTGTAGAGATGCCTACAGCAGTGCCAGGAGTGTGTCCAGAGACATTGCTCTGCCCTTTGCAATAAAATCTCCTCCATGTTCAGGGAAAATGAAGTCTCCAGGCACCTGCCTGAAGTGTTTTAACTTTTTCTTCTCTAACTGATTCATGGGAACTAAAATCTTCCAAGATTCAAACCTGATTAGGTTTGCATATTTGGGGAGAGAGTGCTGGAGCTACCACAAGGTGCATCTTTGAATTCAGATGGATTATACTTCTAGGTGTCTCACTTGAGCTTTCTGATGGAGGGCTAATACAACTCCATTTTGCAGAGGATAGTCTCAAAAATTTGGTCATAAACGATTTTTTGAAGTCTCCATATCTAGCAGGCAGTCAAACCCATAACATCAGGTTAACCTGCTGAGAAATACAAAATTATCTTGAAAGCTATGAAGAAAGCCTCAAAAGCTGTCGTTGTACCAGAACAAATTACCTCTTAAAAAAAAATCTAAACAAAATCTAAATGCTTGAGTTTTTAGTCAACGAACCTGTGAAAAGACTTTGTGTCAACATAATTTTCTATAGATTATGTCAACATAATTTTCAATAGATTATTTTGATAAGATAGGTGGTAAAAATTCAAACATTCCAGTGAGTCCAAAGGTGACTCTAGTATGCTCTGACTCTGTAAAAACAGCCTAAAAAAAGTTCTCAATAAATATTTTTGATTGCATGCCCCCTCCAAATTTCTCTGCTTATTCTGTCTTGAAAAATAAAGGCTTTTAAAAGCATTTCATGTAAGAAATAATACTTCATTCCCCCCCCACCACACACAAAAGAAACACCTTCTAAAATGATACACTGAGTTTCAAGATTTGCCTGCTTTAATCTACTAACTCAAACTTTTCATAACACAGACAACAGTGCTGTCAGTGGAAAGTTAATTTGAAATTTCTTTTGCAAGCTCATTTTAAAGCTACCTTAAGTTATTTTGCTAATCTATTGTGATTCCTCAAAATTCAAATATCCTAGGCTTGCCGGTTCTCCATTTTTCATTAATCTTTTACTTTCAGTAAGACATCTGAGTAAATAACATGTTATTTCCGTTTTATTAATATATCTTCTGTGAATCCATGGTTTGCTGCTATTCAGCTCTATGAAATGCTGTAGGTATAATAGCATCCACTATCCATTTTCTAGTTCATTTACTTAGACACACACACATGCTCCATATCATTTAGAAAGAAACCCAAACATGTTTTTTACCATTTGTGGCTAAGCATCTGTAGTCCAAATTATTGTTTCACAAACACTTACTGGTAAATACATTACTGTGTTTAGCTATTCACCTTCCTTGACTTGCAAACTTCTCACAGTAATAGATATTTCAGATAGTTTTATTACATGACATCTCCATTTGCATCATCTATACAGCATGTTCCTCATGTGGAAAGTGGAAGCTGCTTTTATCATCCAAAATCATGAATGCAGCTGGAGGCCAGAGTCATCAGAGACTGCACAGAATGCTGAAAATATTCTCTTTTTATGGTAGTCAGTTGCCTGTTATTCACAGAAGATTTACTAGAGTAAAAGGAAAAGCTCTTTGGGATTTAAAGCACTTTAAAGTGCTGTTTCCACAAAGGATGACTTGAATTCTTACTCAGGCTTTCTAAGAGCTCCAGCAGTAGGAAAAACAAGAAAGGAGGTTTTGAATCATGGGCCTTGATGCCCATGACACATTACCTTCCAGATATCACCATTCACACCTCAATCTGTCAAATGGCACCATGGGGAGCACAGGCTAATGCAGCCATCTCCTGCTAAGGACATGATGTCAACAACTTTATCCTGCTATGCACCCAAAAGAGAAATATGGTAAAACATGACCTCTGGACACTTATCACGGAGGTGGATTGTGAAAGGCAAGAGCTCAAACACCATGTGAGACTTCTGGATATATTCTTTCCTGCTAAAATAGCTGGAGGCTGGATGGATTTGTTACCAAAATGGAGTTAAATGGGAGTTAAACAAGGTACCAACAAGGTTGTCTTGTTTAAACTGCAAGAGTTCCTGGATGTTCAGTACAAGTGCGAGGTCTGCAGTAAAATCTTGATAGTTTGAACATTACCCCCAGGAATCATCAGTCCCTATTGTATGAAAAGCAGTTCTGTAATTGAAGGTATGTTTCAAGAGTAATTATCAGGGATCTCTTTGCAGGTGCTTTTGTTGGCTTGACGTCTGCTGCATTTTACAACATGCTCTGGAAAGAGAAAACCAGCTAAACCACTTCAACAGAAGGTAATGGAAACAACAGG
The DNA here is from genome assembly GCA_013399455.1 of Anthoscopus minutus. Classification (NCBI taxonomy): domain Eukaryota; kingdom Metazoa; phylum Chordata; class Aves; order Passeriformes; family Paridae; genus Anthoscopus; species Anthoscopus minutus. Next base: position 4,123 of record VWYI01009551.1, read on the forward strand.
GTCAGGCTTTGTTCTGCTCCAGATGTCCAGATAATTTTTAGTAGTTAAAACAAACTATACTTAAAAGAAAATCCTTTAATCTAATAACAGGATTTTATTTTTTGTTTGAGAGGCCCTTGGTTTTGGGTGGAGCTTGCTGTTGAACCATGAATGAATCCACTCATAGTTGAAAAAAAATTCATCATTATATATTGTTTTTTCAGCAGTTGAGAGTCCAATGTTGTGCTGCTCTGTGGATGACTAATAATGGGACAGTGCAACTCTTAGCTGGTCTGAGAAAATCGGGCCCGTGTATTGTGGTATATCTGTGTTTCCATGTACTGTTATAACTCCTCCTCCATCCCCTCAGTAGCATTTTAATCTTCCATTCAGTTCCAGAAGAGGACACAGGCAAAATATAGTTTTATTCAGCGTTTTTGAAAATAAGATTTTGGGCAGGAAAATGCACAGTATCAGTGCTGAAATGTGAAAAAAAATAGTAGGTGGTTGTTGCAGTGTGAGACTACTTCCCCAGGGAAGAGAGAATTTCTCAAATGCACCAAGAGCTTTGTAAACTCTTCCCACAGGTTTGCCCATCAAGGCTGGTATTCATGAGACCTAGAAACAATGGAAGCAGACTTCCTTAGCTGTGATGTCAGAAAACTGCTTCTTTGCCTCTGGACTTCCAGTGGGAATCAGAACAATTGAGTAGTGACAAGATAATTATTGTGTGATATCTGGCTGTCTTATCTTCATGATTTCAGTTCAGTTCCCCAGTGGAGTCATTTACATCACGAGGAACCCAGCACTGCAGGAGAGCCCATTGCAAACCAGAGGCTTTCTCCATGAAGAATTTCCTTTTTGAAAAAGAGATTAAAAACTTTGGCAGAAATGCTGCACTTCAAACCCTCATCCACTTCTGCACAACTTCTCTGACCCTATCCAGGTAATAATTTGCCTTGAAGCCTTCCGGTTCATAGAGAGCTGGCTTCTCTTCTTTCCAAAGGGGAGGGACTCCTTTCATAAGATTCCAGCAGGATGACAGACCAATACATAGAAGCAGCCTGTACTCTTTGCCCTGTTTAGATTAGAGAACTTTCATATATCTTCCTTTGTTTTATAACTAGAAATTTTTGGAAGAATTTTGGGTTTTATTTTATTAAGCACACACACAAACATACCCCGTTTAGGGGGTTTTGAGTTGTTTCAAGAGCCAGACAGATTTCAGATAAAGCACTACAAGAGCAGTTTTCTGACTGAATTGTGAGACCCCTTGACTAGAGAGACCCCATTGTGAATACCTGACAAACAGCTGACTGCAGGCAACAGAATAACCACTTAAACAGAGACATATGAAGAAAATTTGACTTTTAGCTAGTAACAAATCATATATTTCTGATTTAAGTCTAATACAACAGAATGGAGTCTGTTTCTTTGAAGTAATTTCTTTCAATGTATCTTAAAAAAGGTATATTATTAGACTGTCCTAATGCAAAATGATCAGCTGAAACTAATCTCACTAATGAGGTTCATTTGTTCTTTGACAAAGCAATAAATAGTTTTCTCAAGAAAAAAACTTAACTAATAGTTGAGCCATATCCTTATAATTAATTTTTTCTCTGGTGGTAGCAAGCATAGAAACAAACAGTAAATTTTTCATTTGTTCAGCTCTTCAGAGTAACTGTTTAGCACAGATATGCTTGATTAATGGATTTAATTTGTTCCCTTCTCCTCTAGTCAGTTTTCATATTACACTGGTTATCAGAGGATGGGGCAATAATGTGGCTACTCTCACTGTACTGTATTCCATCAGTGTCAGGGCTGCCTTCTTGCTCTAGGTCTGCAGCTTTAACCTTTGCAGTCCTACCGAATCTTTCATCAATCTGTGTTACAGTCACCTTGGGAAGGAAAAGCAGGAGCACTCAGTCAGCACTTACAGGTAGTAAAGTGTGTCATTATTTCTTACAAAATGCTGGCAGCAGTGCACCTTTCATTTCCCACAGAAATATGATTTGTGAGATGAACAGCCCTATGGTTAAGAGAGGAAAATGTAAATTAATCGTCTGGTTACTACTTCTGTGTTTTATTTATATTTATACGTATGTGTAAATGTATAAATTTTGTGGAGTTTTTGACCTCAGGGGGTATATATACACACACACACACACACACACACACACACACTATTTTTTGCTGATTTTAAATCTAATTGCTGTTATATACTTATATTTTGTATGCCTGGTTCAAATGACATCTTAAAAAATAAGACAGACTTCAAAAACTTCCATTTAACAATGTTAGTTCCCTCCCGGCAGAACAGCTACAATCAGAGAGATTTGCTAAGGTTACCCCAGGTTTCAGGCTAGAAAAGGTGCTATGTTCCTTCAGTTTCTACTGCACTCAAAAGGAGTTTAACCAAATTTAGTGGGAAATATATTGCTTCTGTAATTGGCATATTACATGCTTATGTAATAGATCAAATTTAAAAGATCATTCAGAACAACTGAAATAAAAACCTGTTTTAGAGTGCCACTATGGCGATGCATCTTATATATTCTTCAAGGATGAAGGCATGAGACTGGAGAAAATAATTGTGGTGGATTTGTGGATTTCTGATTTACATTCAGATTTAGTGATTCAGCAAACTGTATAAATGAGCTATGTATTTCCTGAGATGTCAGATGTGTTTCAGTATTGGACAGCAGTACACATATTTACATGTATTCTGATTTCAGTTGTGTAGAAATGCTGTAAGAGACAGTCTAGGCCTCGGAACTTTTACAATATGAGTAGACAAGAACACAGTGGAAAAAAAGAAAGAGCTGAAGATGACTTGCCCAAGGTCCCAGAGCAAGCTGATGTCATAGCCAAGCGTGAGCTTGAGATCTGAATCCTGCTCAGGTGTGGCTGCCTCTGCTCTTTCTATTTAAGGGCCTTCTGTCCATGTTATTTCTGATATATTTCATTTAGAAATACTTAAAAATACCCTGATGCTCACTAGGAATTTTAATACTTGTCATATGAGAAGGAAAACCATCTGTTATGCAGAGTTTACCTTAGAAGAATATATACTAAAGTCTTCATTTGTCAATGACAATGATGTCCTGACAAATTGTGCAGATTTTTCTCAATCATTAGGACCACACCATTCATTTTATCTATTTTAAAATGTGATCATCAATTGATATATTTATAATATTTAACTATACTTTTCCCTAACCCCCTGGAAAGTGAAATTGTGTAATGAAGGTTAAAAACTCCATGATTCATGATAGATATTTTTTACTCTGATAATTTCATTAAGATCATAGCACATAAAGCCAAACATAACTAAACAAATTAAAAATATAAAGAAAATAGATGGTTGTCTAGCAATGAGATATTTAGGAAAAATTTTGAAATTAATATTGACCAGGGTGATAGTTTTGAAAACTGTCATTCTAGCTCTCGGTTTGTTTTTCATTTTTTAATTTGGTAGGTTTTCTTATGTTTGTTCTATAAAGATTTCTTTTTCCCTCTTACTCCATTAAAGACAATTTGGTTTCCCAAGGCAAGTTCAAGGTTATCACACATAAGTATTTGATTTTCCTGATTTGAAAATATCTGAACCAAATTAGTTTTGGTCTTACTTAATTAGGAATTTTTCTTGTCTCAGTAAGAATAAAAGAAACTCCACAGGAAATAAGTGGTCATATTTTTTCTGTGGTGTATTATTTTGCTTGGTATAATGTACATTTTAAATGTCTATTCAAAGTCTATTTAAAAATAGGGTCTATTTAAAATCTCTGTGCAATTAATTTTTACTTTAGAAAGAACAGTATGCAAGTGAGTAAGGCTAACATTTTTTCTATGATGTAAATTCCTATTTACATGAGTTTTCAGGGAAAAACTAAGTCTGGAAAAACATTTTAATTGTTGAATCTTGAAATTATAGAAATATTTAAAATAAAAGCCTTTTAATAGAGTGGGTTTTTAACAACCTGGATTAATTGACTTTTATTACCTTTTATCACTTCTTGCTTTCAAGTTTAGCTTTACCACTAATGTGGCTGACATAAGGGAATTGAAACAAAACTGTGAAAATCAACACAAAATAGCCAAAAGCTGATAGCTTTTGTAAAAAGAAATTAATAGGCCTTTCAAGAAGACAATGTAGTTTTAAAGATCCCATCCCCTATCTGTTGATAATGGCTGCTCTATGTTACAGAACAGAAAAAAGAAGCAATCAAACAGAAAGGCAAAAAAAAAAAAAAAGCCCCCAGACTTCTAATTATGTGAGATTGGTAATGCTGCCTCACTAACACTTTGTAAAATAACAGTCCTTTGTTCATTCTTTAAATTTCCTGATTTAATCTCCACCTCAGGCTGAAGTCTTCCAAGATTACCTGAGCCAAAAGAGCTCAGGGCTTTCTAAGAGCAAGGCACAATTACCTTCTACAGAGCCAGACAGAGGAACCCAGATGGGTTAGGGAGAGACTGAAACAAGGATATATTTTATATGTTTCCAGTTAACTCACCTGAGTCTTTCTACAAATGTACCATAACTCTTTGTAGTTTTTAAATATTCAATGGGTCATGGATGTTTCTTTTATTCCAACAAAATTTCAACGCTTTGGAGGCCAGCCTACAAGTGTGCTAATGATGTCAGTGAATATTTTAATGCAGATTTTTTACCTGCTTCCTATTTTGATAGAAAAAAATCACTGAACTTTTTCTCATCATGTGATCTGAAAAATGCATTGAAAAAGCCATTGTAATGTGTGATAGAGCCCTGCTCTTGTGGGTGTAGGTGAACCTTCCTGGCCATGGCAAACAGTGCATGAATTCTTTGTTCTACTTTGCTTGCATGTTGAATTGGTTTTATCTCAGTCCATGAGTTTTCCTGCTTTTACTCTCCCAATTCTTTCCCCATCTCACTCTGTGGTAAGTCACTGTGTGATGTTTAGCTTCCTACCAGGGTTAAACCACCAAAAAAATATGGAATATAAATCATGTTGAGTCCTACATGGTAATTGCGGGATACAATAAAGATTTTTTATGAGTAAATGCTGTTGGCTCCTGTAGTTGAAAATGGAGAATAATACAGTAATTAAACACTAATTCATATCTTTTCCTCGCTGTACAATAAATAAGTTTGTCTTGAAACCTGCAAGTTCCAAGCTAAGGAATGCTTTATAAGATAATCTCGTGGATGTTTTCTTCTCATGTAGCACGGTGTGCCCCTGAGCACATCTCTAAATATCTTTTCCAACTCTGTCATTAACATGAGCACTAACAAGCTTGGAGATGACTTAGTGAAAGGTCAGGTGCTTCATTAAACCCACTTGTCAGCCACTGGAGGTAGCCTCAGTGAGCTATGACAAAAACAACTGAATTTACGTTATACTCTGCACAATTAACTCCAGGAAATTAGAGGCAAATTAGGGAGATAACTGAGGAACTGGCCAAGAAGAATTATATATATCTGTACTAAACCAAAGTGCCTCAATGCCCTGGCAATTAAAACACTGTATGGAAGGGACCTTTATGTCCAGCAGTTTGAGCCTGCAGTCCTTAGTCAAAAAACAGGACATTTTTTTTCTCAGAAGAGACAATGGAAATCAGAAAACCTGCTGCCAGAACCACAAGCACATTTTCAATCACTCAAGAGCAATTGTCACTTGGGAAGACTGTGAATGGTGCAATCTGTGCCTCTTGTGTGTCCCATATAACCAATAACTGTAATGGCAAAGCAAATACTGCACTTTTTTCTATTTTCTGCTTAAATACTCTGATCTGGCACTTTGACAGACGAGGTCACAACCCTGAAGGCAATAATTTCCTTTTAATGTCCTGTTTTAAAATCCAAGAACAAAAATAATGAAATGGGTATTGTTAATTTGAAAAAGGCATGGTAAATTCAATGTTGTTGAAGAGCCAGTTGTTATGCTTGTATCTGGAAGAAGCAAGGCAATTTTCTGGATGATCATCTAACAACTTTTCCTTCTTTTTTAAAAAAAATATCTACCATTTTCCTGCCACAAGAAGTGCTGTGAATTTTACTTGAAGGGAAGAACTTCAATTTTTCAACTTACATAATTTTTTTTCTATAGCCTACTTGTAGTAGCACAAATACACATAACACTCAAACCCAGAATGAAGACTAGAAAGCAAATGAAAAATGTATAGATACCGTTTGATAGAGTAAACTTGGGAAATTTGTGTATTTATGTGATGTAATAATGTATTTATTTAATTTTCTGAAATCTGGTGCAAATAAAATATTTATTAAACCAACCTCAAATCTCCTGAACTTTTTTACAATACCTGAGACTAGCAAGCCACTTCTAAATGAGCAAGATTAGTCTAATGATTACTGTTGTAAGACTTAAACTCAGTTCTCATCTGTACCACAGTTTTCCTTGGAAAAAAAAAACCCCAAACAAACAAGTTAGCATTTCTTTCCTTCTCCAAATACCAAGAACATATTTTTCTGACTTTAATATTACAGACAGCAATGGAGATTGAGAGGTTCTAAGCTATGATACTGATGGTGGAATATTTCTTATGAAAAATAGAAATACATAGCTTGGGTTTTTTTTAACAAAACACCTTTATTCCATGAATAGCTCATAGTGCAAGATTTAACAAAAAAGACCTTGGTTTGTTTTGGTTGATTGGTGTTTATTACATAAATCTACATCATGGAATTTGAAAAAGTTGGTCAATCTCTACAACTTGCTATTTCTGCTGTGGTTTTGCTGTACCTCTGACACATACCAGAAATAGAAATAAAACTTGTCAACTGGCTTATTGAGAATGCATTGTACACATGAAATTTGGCTGCTTCTTGTCTTCTAAATGGAGCTTCTGGTAGTGGTAGATTTCTGTAATATCCTAAATAATGTTTCCTGGATTTTATATGAACAGAACATTACCCTGACACCAGCAGAATACTTGTGGTGGCTGAAATCCCCTTAACTAGGATTGCTGGAAGATTGTTCCTTTGAACACTCTTTTTCCCCATTTTGTTCTAGAAGTTTCTCATTGCATCATTTAAAGAACATGGAGTGAAGAATTCCAGGAGGAACTGGTAATCAAGAGAGAGAACAAAACTAAGTCTCAAAAAAATGGAAAGTACTTTAGATTCCTAAGCATAGCAAAACTCAGGTCCCCACCATTCTTTATGATGTCCTATTTAGTGTGTAAATGTAGATGGGCTATCACAATCTGTGCTCTCATCTTCAGATTTCTCTGAAATTGCATCTGGAAAACTTTTTTTATAGTGCTTTTTATAGTGTTTATGTTTAAACAAGAGGTGTAAACCCAGTGCCATTTGAACTAATGTTTTCACAATGTATTTTTGTGGATAACAGAGGACTTGAGGACCTGCAAGACCTGAGGTATTTTTTTTTCTTGTGCATTTACATGTCAATGCCTTTCTGAAAAAAAAACTGTGAAGAAAAATATTTTCCAGACAGGCTTTTGTTTGGGTTATTTTACTTCTAACAGAGAAGATAATGGTTAATGTACAGCTTTACACTGAGGTGGAGGGGGAGATCTTGTCAAGGATTGCAAAGAAAGCATGACTGTGCTTCCAGCAAATGCAGTCCCTCTTATGAATGGGGACAGTGACATAAAGTGTGATATGAGGCAGATTAGCTGCATCTCAGTATCTTCTGCCAGCACATTATGTTCATGTCATGTTCTTGAATTTCATTTACAGATAAGCCTTGTGAGTAATTGTAGCATGAAACTTAAAATTGTAATCTCCTTTTGATGTGTAGAAACAGAGGGAATTAGATTAGGAGAATCTTTCAAATGACATTGCATGTTATTTAGCTTTTGAGTAAGTTTTTTTACAGACACAGTTTTTCTCTACTGCTTCACTTTAAATGTTTTCAGTATCCAACAGACAAAGGCAAGAGGAATAAATTGGTCACCAGCAAGCCCTTGAGTGAGTTGGTTTCCCCTTAATGCAGCAAGTCCTGATGGTCTTGCAAGCCTGGGTAGTACTGATGTATAACACATAATATTACACATTATCCTAATGGTCTGAATGCCATTAATATTCCACCTTAAGCACCAGTAATTACTATTCAAATTATATTTGACCTAAAAGCAACATCTGAGTAGATTCCACCACTCCACCTTTCTCCCGCACGTTTCTGTCAAATGTAAGTGAATAAAAAATGGATTATATAATTTCCTAGTTGTTCTTTAGAAAAGCTTTTCAGAATCCTTATGAAATACAACAAGCAGAGCATTCCATTTGAATGTAGTGCAGTTCATCTTTTTGCTTAAGGAATAATTTCCAGATTTAACTAAAGAAACTCAGGTTGCAGAAGGATGCCATAAATTAGGATGATGTTGTTCTGCAATCCTGAGAAAATATTAGGACCTCTCCAGTTAACCTATATGCACAGAAATCTGAAAAATACTGATCTTGAGTATTGGTAAAAATCATCTGCCCATCAACTTGTCTGCTCTGAAAGATAAGAAGTCATGTAAAACTGTGAGAATGGAAGTTTGTTAAAAAATTCTTAATTGTTTTGTGTGTCTGTGAAGGTTTTATTGGTTTTGTTGTTGTTTGTTTGTCTGTTTTGTTTGGGGGCTTTTTTTTAGGAAATCTCAGTTTTAAATACTAAGATTTGTGAGAGATTTTATTTTGGAAGCTCCTTTCCTCACTTCACACTAAACATAGTCTATCTAGATGACTCATCTTCCTGCAGTATCTTATCAGTTATTCTTCTATGGATTCATATTTGTTCGGAGCTATGAAATATAACTATCTCACTTTGCACCTGAAATTCATCATTTCCTTAGTCCCAGCAACATAAAAAACCCATAAGGGTCATGATGGGAAATTGCTCACTTAATGATGGTAAGAGCTGAAATTTCACATCATTATAAAGAACTGTTAGGCCAGAGTTGTTGTGCAAGCAGCTACTTTCCTCTCTGATGTATTTGCTTTGCTTTGGGAATTAAAAGTTATCTTTGTATGTTAACTCATGGCAAGATGAATCACTGCACAGATCCCCACTTGCAGACAACAAATGAATATTGCAGAGACATTTTATTGCATTATTGCTACTCTGTGCTGTGTCTAGTATTTCACAAATACCATTAAACTGAAGATCAGTCATAATATATGTAAGATTTAGCATAAAGAGTAGTTAATGTGTGTATATTTTCCATGCTCAAGCAGCAGACTGGTCCCTCTGGAACGTGTATTTACAAACAAATCCACTTTTCTGGCAGATATCATCACACCTAGTTAGCCCTGCAGTCACTTCTTGGCTGCTGTAAAACTGCTTCTCAGGAAGAAAATTTTAGTGAGATGGACTTGAGGTAGCTACAAGTTTTCTAATGATCTTTAGTGACTGATGCTGGGTTTTATTTGTCACAGGGAAAGATTTGGATACACGCAATTCCTACAGACTTCAGCAGAAGAGAGAGCCAGTGAGAACACACTTTACTTACCCTGACACTGGTGTTTGGGCAATGCCCTGACACATCACACTCAAGCCATCAGGTAAACCTGAAACAAGATGAATATTTGTTTTGAAGGCCTCTGAAAGTGCCCTTCTAGGGCCTTTTAGACTAAATGCACACTATCCTCTATCCTTAGTCTCAGTACTTCACATCTGTAAATTCTGGCTAGGACTACTGCAGTCATTCAGTTTGAGGTGCTTAGGGATTTTCTGTATAATCTCATTCAAGAATTTATTTTCTGCCAGGCAACTTTCAAGGCACTGAAAGTTAACAGAATTTCCTTTGCTTGAACCCAAAGACACAAATATATATAAACTTATTAATGGCCCTGTATATCTTCAAGTATGTTTTAGGTTTTCTGTTGCAAAACACCCTCATGGCATGTTTTGTTTCCCAGGTCCTGCCACTCTGTCCTCTCTAGGTCCTGAACAAACTACTAAAAGTTCTGTGCAACTCAAGCCACTCAGAGGATCTTGCGATTTGTCAGCAAAAGGGACAAAATACAAAACAGTAACGCAGAAAAATAGTAGTGCATCCTACTTGTACATATGGCATTTTTTCCATCATTGCATCCATCTTAAAGTGCAAAATTAGTACTCCTCCAATCTCAGTCTGTGCTAAGCATGACACCATTTGATCCTTTGATTAAAAAACTTCATTCATAACTACATGCTTTGTAAATCTCATGTAAATGATCCCTGAATGAATGGTATGAAATAGTTTTCATTATATATTTACCTGAAGATAGGAATGAAAATTACTTGAGAAATTTTCCATAAAGATGCTTAAATGTATTAGAATTTATATCTAAGCTTACAGAACACAGGGTAAATCTTTGATACAAAGGTACTTTTGGTAAAACCTTTACTACTTTTGAAGATCTTTCATAAATAAAGGATATTCTGAGAGTATGTTTTACAGGAGAGAGCCAAAGGTAGGAAATCCTTTGCATTCCTTTGTATGAGTTCCACTATTTTATGGGTGTTCACTCCATGCTTGTTCTGTGGTTGTGAACTATAAAACAACAAGAACTAATTTTGTTTGGTTTTTTCCACCTTTGTTTCTGAATGAAAATTACCATAAGAAAAAGTGAAAATCATGATTCAGGGTGGTTTTGCTGGTCAAAAGGAGAAAAAAAAAAAAAAAAGATGTGAAGCCTGAATCAGATTCCTGCCAGAGAGTATTTCAGTGTTTGTGTGAATAAGAGTTCAGCTCTCTTATTAAATAACACTTTTCTCTCTCTAACATTGAATCTTCCATTATTCCTGACCCAAATTTTTCTTCCAGATCTTTCTATGCTGAATGGAGACAGCCTGCACCCCGTCCACAGTGTCTTATCTGCTAGAGGTTGTATCTTTATCAGCTAATAACCTCATTGAGACATTTTTCAGGCCAAGGCCAAGCAAAATGTGTTAAGGTTGCAAACATAACCTATTTAAACTTAACTTCAGTAATTTTGATGGAAGTTATTTTGGGAGCATCAATACAGGTAACTGAATAGGAGCTCAGGAGTGGCTGACAGTGTTAAGAACATGGTTAAACTTGGCTGCCATCAAGGACAATGACTTCAGCTGTGAATTTCTTGTCCTGCCCTGGAAATCATGTAAATTCTTTATATGGATGGTCCTGCTCCCCCTCAGGATGAGTGTCTCAATGGCCTATTTTCCTTTCTATTTGTAGTTTCTAAAGTGCCTGACTTTTGTTCCAAATTCTACATTTGCTTACATTGAAGTGAACCCACACATTTGAAGAATACTGGGTAGGGGGTGCATAAAAATCATATTAAACTGCCCTTCTCCTACCACTAATCTGAACACTTAAGAAATAACATTTTTTTTAATTTCCCAGCTGAAACACAAACACTGGTAAATCACTGCCACATATGTATTTGCCCTCCCTACAGTGTCATAAGAGTCTTATACTGTGGTTTATCACTTTGTCACTGTTCCACCACTGATTCTTTCCTTTGCCCTAACAATCTCCAATTCTCCAGTAAACATTGTCAGGAATTTTAATTAAAGCAACTAACATGGACCATTGGCTACCATATTTTAAATTTTTAGTAGATGACCAAACTTTAAGGTTGTAGGGACTTAAGAGATAGTGAAAATATCTCATTACAAGAGGAAACCTGTCAGAAAGAGAGTTTGGGTTCAACATATGCACGGTGCAAGTAATAGCTATAAAACTGGAAGGGAGTTTTACTTTTACAGATATCTTTTAACCCCCAAATAAACCAACTAAAGTGTTATTTCTCTTATTAAACACTACACCAAAAAGACCAAAGGAAATAATTCCCCGGGGTGGAAATAGTATTAGACAGCATATCTATATAAAGCTTCACTTTGTGAAAGGAATTCATAAATTTCTGATAGAAATGATGTGTAAAGAGAAGACCAAGGAACTACATCCTTACAAACATTTTTACTCAAAGATCTATATCTCTTACACTTTTTCTCGATGGATCTGTCCAAGCATAAGGATCATTATGTATTGTAAATCCAAAAGGTGGCCTAAAGCCACAATACTTAACATTCTTTTGTGATCATGATAACAATTTGATAATTAAACACTGGTTTAAGAAACAATTTTAAAAACAATTTCTTAAAGTAAAAAAAAAATCTGCTTGTTTACCTTTTTTAAAGAGAGGGAACGAATTAAAGGACCACTGCTCATAATCTCACCTTACCTTGCAGTTACCGTTGTGGGAGCCATAAATTTTTCTCATTTCACTCTTTTAAGGGCTGATGAATTACCAGTGAAAGTCAGTGGAAGGTTATCAGGACTTACAGGAAGAATTTACCACGACTAAACATCTTTGTCTTAGTAGATATGTAAACAATCAGTCATGTTTAGAGTTTCATTATATGCTATATACTACTAAGTGTACATTAATAAGAATTATGTGACTAGAGATTTTTTATTTTTAAAATAATATATTTTAAAAATAAAAAATAATATATTTTAAAATAATATATTTTGTTATTTGTTAATATATTATTGATGTAATAATTTGACCTGCAATTTGCTGGACTGTATGAAGAAAAGATAGTTTGTGTTATTTTAAAGCTATAGAATGGAAAGAACTATGCAAAGTATTATTTTATGAGGAAAAATAAGAGTATAATATGTGCTCTTAAGGTTTCTATGAAAACTACCACAGTCATTACTATGAAGTTTTAAATATTTCTTGCCATATATTCTGATTAAAATTTCCTTCACACCTCTTAAATAAGATTTTGTTGACAGGTAAATAAAAAAATCTGCATTATGAATCCAGAATAATGAAGTGATTTCATTATTCACAGTACCTGAAATACTTTAAATATGAGACATTTGCAATTTCACATTTACAGGTAAGTTACTGTGAAGAAAAAACAGGTAAGATCATTTATAAATCTAATCATATTTAAAGAATTAATATCTTTGATTCTGACTTTTTAGAGGTAAAGGTGGCAGCATGAACACAAGTAGACTTTAGCCTACTATTGCAACATTTATCAGAAATTACATATAATGGTGCTTCAGGAAATGTTCATTCTGAGGCCAACAAAACAGTCCTCATTTCCCTCTCTATTGTTCCAGTTCATCTGGTAGAAAAGTTGCTGCCTCTTATTAAATTTTTTGGAATTTGGGTATTTCCAGAGTAAGTTATTTGATAACAGAGCAAGCCTTTCATAACTCCTTTTTTTTGGTGGCCTCTTCTACCAACGTGCTACCTGAAGTATAAGGCTGGAAGGTCAGTAATTTCTTATACCATGTATTTGGTGTTTGTGTCATGGTTAGGCTCAAAAAAATACTGTATGTGTTTCATTTTTTCTTTGATTAAATGTACTTTAGACTGTATACAAATGCATTTACAAGACTTGAGATATATGCTACTTTTTCTGTAAAGAAGAAACAAGTGAGTATCATATTTTTCATCATCTCTGTAAAGAAACTCCATCGTTTTTCATTTTCTTAGTCAGTCAAAATGGGAGAAAATAACTGAACAACCCAGAAGGTGATATTGTGCAACATAAATTTCATCTAAAAAAATTAAATATATATATATCTATTCCTCACTAAACTAAAATTCTTGTGCCTCTTTAAGGAAGAAAAAGGTAACAGCTGATGTGAGGAACATCAGTCTCTCAAGATATTCTATTCCCGATTTTCCCAATTACAGTAGATAGACACCAGAAGTGGTATTATACAAATAAATTAGATGAAAGGTAAGCTTGTGGATAAAAGAATTGTCTGTTTTAACATAACTTGAAAATTTTAAACCAAATTTCTGATAGGTTTATTATACAGAAGGCCCTGGTTCTTCCATTTCTCACCTGATTTGCAGTTAAAGAAATCAATGAAAAGAATCACTTATTTTTCTATAGGCTGTATATTTTTTTGTGACATACATTTAGAAAGATATTTTCCTGTTGGAAATTGAGCTTCTTCCTTAAACTCAACAAAAATTCTATGTTGGCATATTGGGATTTTATCCCCAAGCCCTTCAGTTATATTTTCCTACACAAGCATTTTTGGTAGAGAAATATAAAACTTCTCATCACTCTTTTTGAGCAGATGTTAATACCTGCAGTCTGGAATACTATTTGTTCTTCTATGTCACCTTTGAACTGACTGGTTCAAAATCCTTTTAAACTTTAAATTGCAGAAAAAAGTTTGCAAAGCAGAGAAAAGTAGTACATAACTTCACTTTGAACCAGTGTTATACAGGAGTTATTAAATTAAGATGTTGAAGTAGAAAACCATATTGTTTGAAACTTGTCTGTGAATTTGGATAGACAAACTGCAAATATGAGATTTAGAGACACAAGGAGTCTCTAGACTGAGAACCTCGTGAAGAAATAAAGGGTTTATTTACCTCTGGTGTATATTAAAAGAAATTTGCTATTGGATAACTAGAATCCTCTGAAAGAAATCAGGTCCCATTATGGGTTTTCATACAAAATGTGGAAAGCCAGGGAATCCAGATTGAATAATTACATATGAAGGTTTGTGTCAGTGTCCTGGCTCTGATGAAAATCCAGAATGCATCAGTAGGTGATTTGGCAGGTTCTCAAAGTTTTTTTGGGTTCAAAGTCATGCTTTTTTGGGGGGCTCTAGGTTCTAAGTTTTTTGGGTTCTAGGTGCTTGTTGGGGTTCGCATTCTCCCCGGGAGCTTTGCCCTGGTCTCTCGGCTTCTCAGAGACTGCCGCTAAGCCAAGTCCACGTGGTCGGGCAAGTCCGGGCATAGTTCGGTCGGGGCTGCAGCGAGTGAGGACTTCCCCTTGCAAGTTGGAAAAGCCAGCTTTTACCTCCTGAGTGTTCCTCTTTGCAGAACCCGGACGAGGCGAAGTAAAGATGCAAAGTCAGTTCTGGGTTTCAGGTTCTGATTTTTATTCTATTCCATTGGCGAGACCGATGTGTACACCAGGAAACCAAGAAGGAAACTCC
>VWYI01009552.1:0-26197 GCA_013399455.1 Anthoscopus minutus
AGTTTTTTACAGAAAGAGTGATCAAGTACCTGAATGGTCTGTCCAGGGAGGTGGTGGAATCACTGTCCCTGGACATGTTTAAAAAGACTGGATGTGGCACCTGGTGCCATGGTTTAGTTGAGGTGTCAGCGAATGGGTTGGACTCGATGATCCTGAAGATTTCTTCCAACCTAGTGATTCTGTGATTCTGCGAATCCTGTGATTCTGTGAAATGTTGATTCATAATGCAATAATCAAGCACACCTATGGATGATGGTATAATCAATCATACCTTTTCCATAACATAGGCTAAGAGGCCCAGTATATTCAAAATCCACTAGTAAGGTAGCAAGAACTGGATATCCATTTGACTATCTATGCCTTATATTTCTTGAAAGATATCTCCTAGAATCTGGCAACCTGGATTTGGGTGGAGAAATAAGTACATTACAAAGGACCCCCAAAACAATCTCAACACTATTGAAGCTCCTGCTCTTCTGTGTTAAGTTTTTCTATTGCACAGTTGTACATGTGCAAAATAATGAATAACACAACAAGGGATGGTGATGCTTGCTGAGAAACAGAACCACTGGAATTCATTTTAAGTCTGTGAGCCAGCTAGCTATCAAGGTCGTGTTCCATAGGGGTCAGTACAAAACTTGAAATGTCCCTGATTCCCATTCCCACTACTATACCAGTAATAGTTACTCAGGGATTTCTAAAAAGATTTGCAATTTTTACATCTGGAATTTTTGGATGTTCCCTTCGGGTTTGATGGGACAACATTAGCTCAAGTATAATCCCATTGCTCCTAATGGATCGTACTTAGATGTGAGCAATGTTGCTGTCCCACCAGAACATCTACAAAGTTAGGAGTCTTTCTGGAGGATTAGGAACAGTTAGATTTGGCACAGGAGCATTGAACTCTATCAGTTCAGAAATACTTAATTATTGAGTGGCCAGTCTAGGACTATTAAACAGACAAGCTGTAATTGAACAGACGCTGTATATAATAAATGGTAAGGATGCAACTACTGACATCTTGATAATTAGCCTAAACCCTTGGAGAAAACTCCAGAAGATTTTCAAGGAAATGTATCCTGGTGTTCACAAATCTGTTTCAAATTTCAGCAGTGCCATTGCTTGTGTTGTCACACAAACCTTTTTTATAAATGAATATGCACTGCAAGCCCATCGGATCCATAATGGGAATCTTGTGAAGTTAGTGGCCTGGTTATTTGGATTGATACCAGTGTTGTAACCTCCATTTTTCCATCCTCCATATTAGGAGTAGCAAGCAAAAGTAGTCTGTTGGGTAGATCTGTTTAGCATCACACTGTAAGTAGGGAAAGTGAAAATGAACCCATTTTCACCCCATTCCCTATTATTGTAGCCAATAGAACGTGACTGACAGTTCAAGGGGCCAAATACATGGATAACAAAGGTAACCCAATCAATAGTCATGGATGTAAAATGGGGAAAGCACTGACAGTACTGCCCTGAACATTCAGAACTACAAGGTCCTTGTACAAATAATATGGCCTCAGGTAGCTGCTATTTAGGCTAAGTATGTGATCACTACATGGTTGTACTCAAGTAACAATTGGGTTGTATATGCATTTGGTTTGCTTTATAATGTTTTCTGTAATGACAGGATGACTTTATAGGAACCAAAAATCTAATTCATGTTTTTGCTGCTGGAATACAGCTTGTGCACAACCCTTAGAAATATTATGGGACATGGTACATTCTCAAACTGAAAAGCAGAAAAATTTAATCAACAAGTATAAGAAAACAATTGCTTATCAAAAGCAAATGACTATAGAATACTGACCAGACTATCAAGACTTTACCAGAAATTGAACTGCTAAATATCATTGATATGAGATTTTTATGGATTGGGCACAATCTGCCACTGGCATATTGCATCTTAGGTTGAAACTCAGGATCACTGTAATTTTTTCCTGTATTTTATTATTTTATGCATCCAGAGTTAGTGCTGAAAGCATGTTCTCTGACAACAATAAACTGTGATGCTAGACTTTGCTAGTGCTCAAGGTTTTCCCCTAACCTCACCCACAGTGAGGCAGGAAGAGTAGCAACACCTCACCCACAGCAGCGTGGGACTTATCAGACATTTTGCCTATACTTAAGCAGTGGAGTGTAGGTGATTACTTTACTCCTGCCCAGGCTTTGGCCTAACACACAGCTCATGCTAAAGCCTGATGTATGGCAGTAGCAGTATGACTAAGCTAAAATTAGAGCAACACGTACACTGGCTGAGAGAGTGTATTTTGGAGTTATTGCCTATCTAATGAATTTGTGAATTAGTGAAAGTATGAAATAGAGAGTTATCAACTAGACTAGTCTGCTGAGAGAAGATTGAGCCCTTGTTTGATTTTTACCTAATGAGGTAATGAAGTAAGGACTGGCACACAAGAGTGTATTGTCCTTTAAACTGGAGATGCGAAGGCACTCTGGCATGCATGTCATCCAGAATCTGCTGCGTGACTTTGCTGGCAGTCCAATAACTGTTTGTTCCTTTAGCAAGGGATAGGTTTTCATTCAACCACTTTCTATCCCCTAAGAATTGCTTAGTCATAATAGGACAGAAATATTTAAAGGGAGCTGATACCTGTAATGGTACTGTGAAAATTGTCATTATGTGTTAGCAACAAAAGAAAACTTATTTCTAGTTTTCTCAAGCTCTGATGACAAGCTATGGTTTGTTTTCTTCTTTCTATCCTCCCATAAAATTAAAGATAGCAATTTATTGGTGCAAGGAGAAAACAGAAAAGATGAAAGCAATGGAAGAGCTTTGCATTTCTTAGCTTCATTTCCTATTTTTGTGCTGGATGGCTCACTGAGATATCAGCTTTCACTGAACAAAAAAATTCCTTCCTCTGAGAGACTGGAGTCATGCCATCATACTGCTTCTTGCTTGACACGTGTATATTAACTTAGATGGTTTGTTTCAACTGCTCCTTATGGTGCTTTTGTATTTACACCAAGTGATGATTAAGAAAGGTCTCTTTTCTTTTTTATTCCAACTTTAGAAATCATGATCACAGACACATTGTATGGTAATGAGGTATATAATTTTTGCACCTTTTTTCCTATCAAAAGAATTAGAGAGTTAGTCATGTGCTAAACAACATACTTTATTTCAATAGAAACACTACAGAAAATCATAGTCAAACTCTTAATTTTTCATATATGTATCTCTTCTTTTCCTGCAACAGCCTAAGCCATGCATAATTAATGTTTCTTATTTTTTAAAAGATGTCATTTTTTTACAGTTAGGTGAATGAAAGCAAGTCAGTTTTCTGTATAAAATTGTTTTCCTGAGAGAAATTATGTATTTTATCAAATTATTTGCGACAAGCTTTCTCCCACCCAAGAATTAATTTTACGGTATCATTGGGGTTTATGCCAGGAACTGATTGCTCCTGAGTCAGGAGCAATTGCCAAAACTCACATTGCAAAAATTGTGCTCAGACACTTTTTTCAAATCACCCTGGACAAGCTCTGTAGCTGGTCTTTATTCAAAGAAAAAAAATTAAAAGATTACAAACACATTGCCTTTGAAATAGAAATGAAGGTTGGGACAGGGCAACAGTCTGGTCAGGACAAGAACAACAAGCTGTGCCAAGAAATAGAAAACACAGGGAAAAAGGTGATCTGTTTTATTCATCATCCCAGGTAATCTTTTTTCCTACATTGTAAACTAAGACTGTATTCAAGGAGTAGGAAATGTGGGAAAGAAGGAGTGATTCTTGCACTGATGGAAATCATTCTCCATGGGAACCATAACAAGGGTATTGGTGTTTGCAGAGACAAGGCCATTGCCGCAACAGCATGAGAATTACAGCCTGAGGAAAGCTGGGGGAGGTGCTGCCTGGGCAGCTGAATGAAGGCTTGCACAGCTCTGAGAAAAGGCCACAGGCTGGCAGATAGGAGCTACAGCAATACCACTCGCTCAGGCATGGCCAGCTGGTGGTGAAGCAGCTACAGGCTCTTTCAGAGAGCTGGGCTGATTTATAACCCCAAATCTGATTTAAAACGCTGGAGATGCAGCTCTTTCTCCTACCATTCGGCCATCAGGTTGTTTTCAGCTACAACAACATCATGCTAGCCACATGTTTGTCATCTCCAAAGACACACCTGGGCAGCAGGAAGTTCATGTTGATTTGGTACTAGTGGTATTATTTGTTACTGATGATCAGAGATTAGGTAATGCTCAGCTGCGATGGACCATAGTAGGAGGATTGAACTGCTGAGACCCCTCAGCAGTGACCCCTTTTTTCAAGACAACTTTGTTGAATAGTGTGGATGTAGAAATAATGCTGACTCAGAGCAGAAGCAGCTTTGGCTGGGTGAGCTCCCTGGAAGCAGGTGCTTGTAAGGTTTGCACCCACAGCTTTTTATCTGTAAAGAAATTGCAGGTGGCACCTGGAACAAGATGATGCTTGTCAGTATTCAGATTGTACCTCAACTATATTTTTTGTGATGCAAGATTAGTCATTTTTCTGCTTATATTTTTTTCCTTTTAAAGGAAGATTCTAAGTCACTCCTTTGTTTCAGCTGCTGCAGATTTTAACTGTACAACATGAAATCATCTAGGAGAGGTTTACTGTTCTTTTGGTTAAAAGATTCAGGCAGAAAAATTCAATTAATAGAAAAATTATCAGGTATAAGGATGTGTTTATTTTTGGTTTGCTTAAGAGCAAGCACTCAGCTATCTCTTCAGCTTTAAAATCTGTGCCTTCTGCTCAACACAAAAAGTTTCTGAACATTAGCATTTTCCTATTTCTTCTCTCTATGCAAGTTAGTCCAATAAAAAATAAACTACCTTCTCTTAATTGCCAAGATGTTTTTATTTTCTTGACTAGTATCCAACTGCCAAATTCCCCAGGAACTGGTTTTGGCTTGCATTTACAAAACACATACAATCTTTACTTACCACTCCTAAAAGCCTGGGGAAAATGGACATAAATCCAAAATTTCTTGAGATTATCTTAAAGGAAACTAAAAATTTTAAAGTTGTGTCGGGCTTGCTTGAAGCTGCTGTTGCCCACCTTTGTTTTGGGTGAAACTGAGCCTGCCCACACTGAAAGATCTGGTCCATGGGATTCTCTCCAGAAAACGCATTTATAAAGATTTTAATGATAAGTGCTGTCAGAGTATATTTGTAATGAATCATTCAGTGCTACATATCACCCTCCTCTTCTCCCACTGAGTCATAAATTTCAGTAGGAGTAAGCATGGGCAAAATGAAATTTTAAGATCTCCTTTTGCCTTTCTCTGATGACTGGTCTACTGAACATCAGAGTTTATTAAAAGGCTGCTAGCAGGCATTGAATTTGGTGATTTAAAAAGGGCAGCTATCATCAACTTCAGTGGTAATTGTAATAAGGAGAACATACAGGAAAGGCCCCAAGGTTCAAAATTACAGATGGGAAAACATCTGCTCAGTTGCTAGCTGAACTTGAAAACACTTGAAATTCACTAGTCATCTCCCAGAGAAGTTTCAAGGTTCTACATATCCCACAACTGAAGTTCTGCATCTGCTAAAATACCTCTTGGCTGAAACTGGAAACAACAGCAGTGAAGTCCCAAGCTATGCCCAGTGTTCCCTTGGACAGTGGTGTTGGTGTCCATCCTTCTGTCATGAACCTGTGCTTCACCCACAGAAGTAGCCAAGTCTTACAGCCTCAGGGAGAAAGTGAATTCCATAGGTGCATATGTATTACCAGATGATAATGCCAAACTTGTGGAGCCAAGAGGACAAGAAGTAAGAAAAGCCAGGAGTCTAAAATAATTGTATTTCTGCTCTAGCAGAAGTCTGGATCCAAGGTCCCACTACTGGGCAAACAACTTAGGGCAGAAAGTTTCAAGCCTTCAGCCTTGCTTGTTTCAGAACTACCGAATCGATTCTCTATCTGCAGCTACAGAAGACGTTTTCAGGAGCAGTGCTGGCACTTTGAGAAAATTCTCTGGAATAAAAACTAAAAATGCATTGCCCTTCTGCAACCAGTCAGGTGCTTTATGCTATTCATGGAGAAAGACAGGCTGTGTCATTCTGTTACTGACATTAGTTTCTTGGTAAACATGCTGGATTTGAGGCTGTTTTGTAATGTGTCTGATGATCCTCATGCTATGCACAGGAATCACAAGTATATAGCTATGATATATTTCTAGGGTGGGCACTTAAATTCCAGCTTCTAGAGTCCTTTTGTTAACTTCAAAGTATGGAATGCATCGTTTAGTAGCATTAAAGATCTGAGGATACATCATCCCTGTATTATCTTCAAAATATTTGTGTACTCTCAGGCAAACAAGAAGTTTTACCAAAAAAATAGTAGGGAAAAACCCCACACTGCAAAAAATGTCCAACTGCTTCTAAAATGACCTTCTGTAAGAGCTGGTATAAAAACTGAAAATAAAAAGATGCCAGCTAATTCTCCATGCTGACTCACAGTGAGGAAGGTCTTTGGAAATTCTTCATATCCTGTTTTACTTTCATCATGTTCAAGTACAATCCTTTCATTATCACAATTACACTGACTCCAAAAGAATGAAAATCTATACTTTACCCTCTCCATGCGATCCTAGAGCCTTGATTAAGAATAGTCTCTGATAGATAAGCATGGTTTAGATTCATGGACAGGAGCTACAGCAATGGCTGTGCAGAAATGTTGAGTAAATGTGTATGTTCTGTTGCTCTTAGTTAAATGGTGCTGGTCCAGCCTTGGCTTGAAGGAATAAGCATGATATATATGATAAAGTCTGAAAGATTAGGCCTCATATTTATGAAACTGGCATTCATGTCTAGCACTGTACAAATGTTTTACAACAAACTAGAGTTGTACCAAAGGACCACCTCCTGTGCAAAGTACTGATAGGGGTACCTCAGCTGCATCTGTCAAACATGGATACACAATTGGAACAGGTTGCTCAAAGGTGATGTGGAGTTTTCATTTTAAAAAAGTACTCAAAACATAGGTGGAGAAGATCCTGGACAACCTGATCTAAGCTGACCTAACTTGAGGAGGCTAGTAGTGGGGGAATAGATAATCTCCAGACATCCCTTGCAACATATATTATTTTATGAATTTCTGTATTAGTGTAATATCTGGTGGAGCAGGAGAGAAATGAGAAAGAGACTTAGTACCAGTGAGAGCAAGGTGGTGGTTCTGAGCTCTTTTTAGATAATTTTAAGCTATATAAAGATACCACTCCTGGATGGGAGCTAGTTTCCATCAAGGCAGCTGTGTTGGCAGCAGCAAGATCTGAGGCCTGTCTGCTTCTGCTGGTGTTGATGCATTTTATCAGCATAGCCTTGAGCATCACATCAGAATGATTTCACTCCTATAAATTGTGAATCCAGACATTTGGAGGGCACCTCTAAAAATTATCTTGTTCCAAGCCCTTGAGCAGAAGAAATTCAAAGTTAAGTTTCAACAAAGTTAACTTCAATATGTTTGATATGAAGGAGATCCTCAAGTAAAAGAAAACCAGGTGGTATTCACCTCTTATCTTTCAGTGTTGCAAGGAAATTTAGAATGACTGGACATATTTTGTTACTTACCTTGGCACACTGAAATGAAAAAATAAATATAATAAAAATAAATATTGAGTAGCAGACTAGAAATCACTGGCTGTGACTAAAGAGATAACAGATCATATCTAAGTTATTACTGACATTTGATAGGTCTCACTTTTAGTCTGTTTAATGGAATGTGCTTATATTAGGAAAGATCACTCTGACAGAAATATGGAAAGAACCTGAAATCTTTCCCATAGGTCCAAGTATTAGAGACATTTATGAATTAACGACCAAGAACTTCAGAAAAAAAGTAAAGCTAAAAATGAAATGCTGAAGTAATAAAGAAACTGGTGGAATTATGAGCTATAAATCTGAGATTAGTATATTCTTTGAATAATTTTCTATATGAATTAATTTTAAAAACATTGTTTTTTCTTTGGGAAAAAAGCTGCATTTGGGAACAAACCAGACTCCAGTTCTGGGCAAGTTAAAATCTCTGTGAATCCTAATGTTTCTCTCTGACAGCTGTTGATTAATTTATAGAATGACATCTTCTTTGTTTGTATCTAAAAATAGTACTAGCAATTTAATAGCAAGTATAATTATTTTCATTCAAAATATCACTGATGCCCTTTCTGCAAAGGAACCTTATCTGTCTCTGTACTTGAACAATAGAAAAACTATTTTATAGATGCTTTCTTTGGAGGAAAAGAAAGGAGTGTAGGAGTCAGGGAAAGGGTCTTCCAGAGGGCCTTTGGGGAGCCAAGAGACTAACATGTACATTAGTCTTCCTTCCATTAGCAAAGGAAACTGACAGTAGGATCCTTTCTTTTAAGCACTTGTCTTTTTCAGTAAAGACAGTTCAAAAGATAAACTTCTCCCGTATATACTGGGAACTAACTGCTAAGAGGTTCCTTGTTTATGACACAAAATCTTCTTGATCAGTGCTGCTGAGAGGGCTCGTTCCCCTCAGTTCCAGTGGTTTGTTGGCTGTTGTCTCGGCTTTTCCCTTGGTGTGCAGCTGCTAAGTGTTTATGGCTGGCTAGTACTGCAGGAGGCAGTGGGACACTTCTGAGCATTCTCCCTGCTGGCCACGCTAATGGAAAGTATGGTTAGATTGCTATGATCATTGCGAAGTCATTGCAGGACACATGAAACCATAACTAAAGGAGGTTCCAGGTACTTGGAGAATGGAAATTATAACTTTAGGTATTACAATACTTTAAGAAACTTATTTACTTCTCTCATTAATTTTTTGCATCTTTTGCTAGTATGAGTCCTGTTTTTACTTTTATGT
Organism: Anthoscopus minutus; assembly: GCA_013399455.1. Taxonomy (NCBI): domain Eukaryota; kingdom Metazoa; phylum Chordata; class Aves; order Passeriformes; family Paridae; genus Anthoscopus; species Anthoscopus minutus. Next base: position 8,826 of record VWYI01009552.1, read on the forward strand.
TCTTGATGAATACCCTTTCCCTCATAACAGAAAAAGCTGGAGAACTTAATAAAGAAAAAAATACATTAAATTTCTTTAAAGCAAAGTTTTATTTGTCTAGAATGATATCGGTACAATACAATTTTCTCTTCTGTGATTCAGAAGCTCATGTGAGTCATACATTATTTCTGAGGTAGTCCCACAGGCTCAGTCAAGGAAACATTTGGTCACCATTTAGTGCTGCTCTATCCTTCAAGTCCTAGATGAGACAAAACCAGTAAAAAGGAACACAGCAAATGAGTGCCCTTGGAATGAATAAAATGGCATGCATTTATGTATTTTCTTTATTATCTTGTATTTTAATGATACTATTGAGAATGAGATTCCCTTTACATTGGTAATTATAAAGGAGAGCAGATGGTGAAGGCTTATCTTAAAGTGTTAATTAAAATAGCTTACACAGCCAAGCTTCTACTTGAATAAAGTACATCAGGAAAATATAAGACATGAGTGAGTGCCCTATTCCAGTGAATTATTCTTAAATAAAGCTAACTTGGAGCAAATCCATCAGAGATACTTAACATTATGTCACTGAAATCTCTTTCTTTCAAGTTCACGAAACAAGCACTAGATGACAGGATCTAAGTGTGTATTTTTGGAAGTGAAGGGAAGTATGGGTTCACTAGGAGGATCTGTATTCCTGCCTGCCTTAGCAGATATTCAAATAAAACAAGTGAATCTTCCTCACTGTCTCTATAGAGTTGTTGGCAGGCATGTGCAGGATGACTTCTGTGTGGGCTGTGTGGAATTGGAGGAATGCCAATTCCCCTTCGAGATTCATCCCGTTAATTCATACAGGTGACTCAACACAAGACAATTGGCTCAGAGATAGTGCCTAAGCCTCCCACTTTCCTAAAAACCAGTCTGAGGCTGGTAGCTGTCAGTCTGCAATACTCTGCTGTTGAAAGAACTCAGCAGAACTGCAGAACTCGGCTTGGTTACTGAAGACATTGTTTTAGACGCTTGCTTTATTTTTTTCCTTTTTTTTCTTTTTTTTTTTTTTAATTTGGAACAGAACTCTGTAAGCTCTAATCAGCAGCACATCATAGCCACCTAGATATTTTGTAATGAAATATAAAGTCACCCACTAGATCAAGGACTAAAAGCCAGTTGCACGTATATGCTCTCACTGGACTAGTCATACATACAAAGTTTTTCTTCATTTTATTTTTTGAGACACTACATTTTTATTTCAACTGTAAAAAAAAGAAAGGCAAAGAGAGGAATAACATTCCCTCTTCTTCTTTTCTCCATTGACATTCTGAACTGCTGAATGGATGACATTGGAAGCTATGAAGATTGAGACTGGACTGCCCTCTGCAGTTCATTTTTGTGCTGCTAACTATTTTGATCTCTGAGTTAAGACTATGGAAAAATACAAAGTAACATTGATATGGGCCAACTTCAGGGCATTCATCTTCGGGGAAAATTTTTCCTCCAACCAGATACTCTAAACCTCTGTACAGATCTTTGGTTTTAAATAATAATAGGTAAGGAAACAGAATTTCTGTCAATTCTTTACATCACTTATATTGAGTAGGTTTTGGCAGTAAAGATAGAAAATGTTAAAGATCACCTGGCAGGATAAACAGTATGTCAAATTCTTTGACTGCCTTTCCTTAAGGGCTCAAGCTCCCAGACTTTCTTTTCTGAAAGGTTACAGAAATAGCTCACAGTTTGTCCTTCAAGCTGCAAAATTTTCTTTAACCTTGGCTTGCTTAAGAAGTACAGTTGGAAACATAATCAGTTAAATAGCTTAACAAATGTAGGTGTTTTCTGGATTCTTCTGTCATCTGCACTTTTTACTTGATGTGATTAAATGTTTAACTGAAGTACTGGACAATTCTGGATGACTGAGAGTTGAACTGTGCTAAATGCTTCCAGGTCCCTGAGCACAACAAGACCAGAAAGTCAACAAGTTCTAGGCTGTAATCTTCAGTGACTTATGGCATTATGGTGAAACCCAAATGCATCCTCACCTCATGGAAAATGGAAGGTGGAAGAGATGGATCTGGCTCACAGTGGAGGATGAGTGGAACAAGCACAGGAGAGGAAGTGTTCTTTCTGACTAAGCACTTCAAAGCAATTCTGGTTTTTGTAAATAGCTTACCTGATTTTTCCTGTGCAAAATTAGTATTCAGGTCACATGCAAGACAGAAAACTGCATTTTCCCTTTAGGCTCTTTTTTTTTTCCCCCTGTGTGCTTTGACCAAGTGCTTTGATGTTGCTGTTCTCATAGTGTTCACTCTCCTGTAACAAGCTGCAGTTACTTAGCTTATGCTGGATTTTGTCTGAGGTCTGTGAATGCCTTTTAGATGCTGCACCTATTGTCATAAACTAGTCTAGATTTCAGACTTTAATAGGGTTTTATAATGAATGTGTGGAAAATGGAAGCCGATTCAATTTTTAAAAAATCTCTCTGCTAGACTCAAAGTTTAAACAATATTTTTTTGCAATAAAGTCGACTATCCACCAAGTACAGAATATTCTGCCCTTCACATTTTAGAACCTGGAATGAGGCTATTTATCCTCTGTCAGTTCCTACTGCATTCTTTTATTCCCAAAAGACAGTCCCTACTGTCTCATTCAGATTGTAAGCAGGAATTTAACTGCTATGGTTTTAGTAGCTTCTAAGTTCTAAAAAACTCTCCTACCCGGTGTTTTGAGCATTCAAGACTGCTCAGAGAAAATAAAATACTGCAAGGAAAAAAGTCTGAGATATTATCAGATAGCCTAATATGAAGATTTTTTGTTCAGTACACTGTGTAATTATTTTTTCTCCCTGTTCTAAAGAATAAAATAAGCTAACAAAAAGTCACTGCAGACCAGTATTACATAGAAAAATTGATGTATGAACCAGCTGTTAAGCAGTTTCTTTCTAAATCTCACGTGACATTTCTGTTTCAATTTACAACGCCAAATATACAGTATTAAAAATTGCTTTATAAATTACAGGTATATTGCAGAGTTTATTCAATCATTACTCCATGCCATTACTTAGTTTCCAGTGATAGCATTGCTCATGCAGACATAACATGGAAAGGCTGTTCTTCCTCCTCCTTTTTTTAGTGAGAACCAAAACCTGCACAATACTTTGACTTTTCTATCTGATCTCTGGAATATCATGTACATAAAGAAACAAAAGCCTCTGTACAGCTCTTGTCTCCTCATTCTGTCTAAAGCAGATACCAGAGTCAAACCATCTTGTTATGATGATGCAACTATGAATGAGCAAAAGTTGAAATCTAATTGTGCAGTTTGGATTCAATCACACACAGTCAATCTTTTGCCCACAGAGACCTTTCTCATGCTCAGCCAGAGAGGGGGACAGGATGAGGCCGTTGGTGCTATTTGTGGTTTTGTGTGTGCTGAGTGTGTCTGTCTGTGCTGCTTTTTGTGCCCAGCCTTGTATGTAGGTACATAAGTACTCTCTGTTTGTAAATATGTGTACACAGTCTTGCTGGGAATACATGCTGTGTTCAACCACTCCAAATTCTGAATTCCCAGTGGAACTGGGAAAACGTTACCAAATTTCATGATAAAATACCAAAGTGATATTGCCACACATGATGTCCTACAAAACAGAGAACAGGTAATTGCTGATCAGGGTTCATTTGTTTAGATTGGTAGCTGAATACAGAGGGTCTTCCAAAATACATCAGAAGAACTGGCTATTACATCGGAGGAGATGGGAGGGAAAAAAAGAAAAAGTATAATGATGCCAAAAGAAGAAATTAATCTGAACAGGTCACAAGTCATTTTGGACCAAAACTACAATCTAAGCCCCAAGTAAGTTTAATTTTTGTGTAGCTTAAAGAGACTGTCTATTTGGCACATTCATTATGGTCAGGTATTGGGAAACATCTGAAGGAGTATATGAGAGAATCCTTTGGAAAACATGCCATAGGAACAATAATATTCTTCTCTCATTTGTATTAAAACCGCACTGCCTTTTAACGATCTCTGTGTACTTATTAGCATGGATTTTCATCACTTCCTAGTCTTTGACTAACCAGTAGCTGAACTGATGCCTACATCTATGCTTTTCAATAAAATTAGGCAGTGCTGTGCAGAATTTCATTACATTTTCTGATTAACATTTATTAGAGCAATTTTGCCAGAACAACATAAGGTGTTTCACAGTTTGATAGGACTCCTTTACTTTCAATGATAATTGTACCAGAGAACATTTTGAGGCCTTACATGACCACACTTCTCAAGGGATTCTAAAGACTGATTGTTTTGCTTCCTCTGATCTCAGAAAATCCTTGCCAAAAGGAGTGATTGTGCATGTAACTAACACTTTTTTCTCATCTACAGCACTAATATAATATCACTCCAGAAAACTTATACTTTTTAAATTTGTGTCTTCAGTCATTAGGAAACTTTTGTAATCTATATGTTAATTACTTTCAGTAGCCCACAAAATGCTTGTTTATGGAGATACTTTAACACCTGCCAATAGCTTGAAAACAAGTCATTTTTATGGGTGACCATTAGGGGTTCTAAATTTGCCCACATCATTTCTGTCAATATATTTCAGTGCAGCACTCCAACAGAGTACATTGACTATAGCACATGTATTCAAACACCCTGACTTCTGCAGTGAAGACTTCCTCATCCTTCAAATTAGTCGTTACATAACTGATATCTGTATTCTTCAAGGCACAGGTAGAACATCTTAATCTTAAATATTTGAATGGGACATTCCTTCGCCAAAGAATAGTCTATGGAGGTTGTGGACAGAAAACTGAACTCAGATTCAGATGTACCTCTAGATTCTGGTGGAATCATGAATCTGAATCTTATATTCAAAGTATTTTGGATATATTCTTTCTCTATTTCACATTATTTCTTTTTTCTTTCTCTTTTTTTTCTAAGATCAATACGCCTATGTAGGCATAGAAATGCCCATCCTTACTAGGAGTTTTCTCTCTGCCTGGAACTTTTCTGGTTCAAAATTTTTTTTCAATATATGATAATTTCCATTTCTTGCTTGCAGAATCAAGTCATCTAGGAATAAACTTCAGATTTTTAGTCTATGTCCACATTATTTTGATATTTGTTTTATGCTTTCCATTGCCACTCCTTAGTATTTATACCTTGGGCTGAGTCTGTTGAATAATGGTTGGGGAAGTTTCTGTTTGACTAGTAGACACAAGACCAAAATGGGGTCTTCCTGGAACATGTGTAATATTAATGTGATTAATTCAAGACATCCTGTATCTTAAGAAGGAAGAATATCCATTGGGATGTGTCCGTTTTTTCAGAAGTCCTTGCTAGGCCATGGGTGTGGAAGGATATTTGGGAGAGTGAGCAGGACTGTGATGTGGTTGATACTTTGCCCTTCAAACTAATAAATTGGGATTATCTGATTGCCTGTGACTACATTTTCAGTCGGTTCAGTAATCTGTACTATTCCTCCTGAAGTGTGTGCAAGTGCCAGGGCCCTGGCCTGAGCAGAAAGTAGCTGAACTGAACATGTTAAACTGCTGAATGTGACATGAAAAAAACATTGACTTAATAAGTATCTGAGTGAGAAGTGATCAAAAGTTGCCAATAGCACTGTGAGGGAAGATATATGAAAGGCATATGAGGGGACATATATGAAAGGTTTGGAGTCTGTGGGGGGTCTGTCTGTGTCTGTACTGAGAACTTGCACCCAACCTTGCTTTGAGCTCCATGTAAAGACTGAACAACCCCCACTGACCACAAACACTTGGGGCTGGAGAAATACCGAGGGCCTCAACCCTTACTAGGCAGGAAAGAGGATTGGCTTGCTTCCCCTATCACAGAATCACAGAATGGTTTGTGTTGGAAAGAACCTTGAAGATCATCTAGTCCCAGCCTCCTGGCCATGGACAGGGATATCTTCCACTAGACTAGGTTGCTCAAAGCCCATCTAGCTTGGCCTTGAACACTTTCAGGGATGGGCCATCCGCAGCCTCTTTGAGAACCTGTTCCAGTGTCTCACCACCCTCACAGTGAAGAATTTCTTCCTAATATCTAATTTAAACCTACCATCTTTCTGTTTAAAGCCATTTACCCTTGGCCTGTCAATACATGGCTTTTAAAAAGTCCCTCCCCAGCCTTCTTGTCTCCAAAACTCCTTTTTTTCTTCTCTAGTCCCTATAGCAAACACACAAGTACAGTAGGCATGCAGCTGAAGTACATGGACTGTGGGCATGCAGTTATAATTTTAGGTGTGTAAGATATAAGCAATAACCTGTTCTGCAGTTGCCTTCATACTCACTGGACACAGCACAGATACAAAACTACTTGCAGGGACAAAATTCAAGGTATGGTCTGACCAAATGGCTTTCAAAAAACTTTTGCTGATTATTACTAAGGGGCTTCCAAGCAGTGAGCAAAAGTCTGGGATGTGTTCAAAATGGATGACACTCCAGTGTATTCCAATGTATTTTGCCATGCTACAGGTTGGTGTTGCCATGGTTTTCTAGATATGAATAGTTTGACAGAGAGAGAAATTTCTGGCTAGACATCAGGTGGTCATAGCCCTCTTGCTGGCCCCAGTGTTGTTTATTTGAATGCAATATGTGCAGATGACTTTGGGTTAATGGTCTTTGTATTGGCCTAATTGCAGTATATTTGTTCAGAAAAGCACTTAAACATATAGGCAGCTGTGTGCCAGTAAGAGCTGTGCTGAGGGCCAACTTAAAATGTGATGTGTGTGCAGTGCCACTCTGGTATGGGCAGGAATCACAGAGGCAAAATAAAGTAGTGCAATGAGTGTTATTTTCTGGGTTTTGCCACAAAAGGTCTTTTGCTTCTCAGTTTCCAAATTACAGACCTGGAAGTCTCAAGAAAATAACTTTTGCAATAATTTTGAGTGCGTATTTGAGACAGGAAGGCATACAACCATATGCAGTTCTGGGATGAGCCTGGAGCTGGAGAAACCATAAGAACTTAAAAGTAAAAAGCCTGTTAGGACACATATGAGCATAAAATGTGGGGATGCAGGAAACATTTTCACAGGTTGAAAAGGCCATTTTATAACAACTAGCTGCTGAAGGAAAAGGAAAATGTAATCACTCAGGATCTGATGTGTGTAAAAGTGAATCTTTTGGATTGATAATTTCCTTGCATTTTTGGTTACTTTAAGATTTAACAAACTCCATCACGCTATGGGGTTTAAGTGTCTAAAGAGTTTTTTCTCTTTTATTCTTTGTTTTTATAATATGCTTAAAAATATGCATTTTGTTGACCATTCCAAAGACAATGATGGAATGAAGTCCGGGAACAAGCTGGAATTTTAAATAAAAAACATCAGAACACGACTGAGATTTTTGCCCTTCAGAAGAAATGTTTATACTTATTGTTGTGAGATGCTAAATTTTTAAGGTCAACCTGAACTCTCTATGACAATGAGATGGCAGAGCAGGCCACTTTCATGCAGAGGAAACAGAAGTGAGAAAAAAAAAAAGGGTGCACAGGTCTTTTCAAGTAACCTACTAGCTCTTTGGCTGTATAGAGGTTTGTGTAATTAAGGTACAAGACACAGGATTTCGACCTCCAGGCAGCTGTTACATGTCGCATTTCAGCTTTGCAACGCTGGACCCAGGCCAGCCAGGAGTGGCGTGGCTGAATAACGGGACGAGCATGATTGTGTGACCTGAAAAGTGAAACTGCTCTAATGGCAAAATAACAAATGGCAAAAGGCCAACACACAGTATAGGGTCAACCACAAAAGGTGCAAAAAGCGGGGGTTACAACAGTATATATATGGAAGATCTGAGGGTAGGATCTGAAGGCAGGGTTCCAATCACAAACTGAGATTGGGAATATTAAAAATAATGTGGCAAACAACAACCAATCGGAGGGAAAACTAAGAACATTCTGGAAGCATAATCTTATCTGAACAGGCTTGCTATCATCCCACAGTCCTAAGCTGATGCCCAACCAGTTCCATCTCCACAGTTACAGTCTTACTGATACAGTGGTAGATATCTTGCAAAAGAAATCTTGAGATTTGTTCTAGACCATTGGAGTGGAATTAAAAGAGGGCTTTTTTTTGAAATTACACAGTTGTTGACAGAACACCTTTGAATATAAAGACTGTTTGTCCAAGATTTTTGCTATTGTGAAACACAGGGAAGTGCCTGATAAGAAAAAAACATTTCCTTTATTAGCAGATATAGAACAAGACTGAATATCTTAATTAGATACAAATTCACTGAAGGACCTGTTGGGAATACAACAGAAAGGTTGTGCTGGAGTAGGGTGGAGAGCTTTGCTTAAGGCATATCAGCTCTCTCTCTCTGCACCCTTCAGGTGGGAAAAACCATCAGGAGGGGGATGCACAGCCACACTGCCCAAAAACATTCATTGCTTTGGGGCACAGATCATGATGGGTGTCATAGAGGAGGAGTATGAACATGGTCAGCACTTCCCAGAAATAGACTTGTTCTTCCTTTTTCTGACTAGGTGAAATTACATCTCAGGAAGGAAAAGGGGATTTCAAATTTCCTGTGTGATACAGTGCTTGGGATGATAGTGGAAAAGAGAAACTACCGAAAGTGAGGTGTGCATTTCCATGGCACAAAATATGTACAGAATAGTAGCATGTAGTACAGGAACAATCCCATTACTCTCATTGCAGCACATAGTACTGAATGAACTTTGCCTGAGGAAAAATAGTGTTAAATCTGTGTGGCAAACTTATTTAAAAACTATTATGCATCTGTCAGAAACATGCATGTTTTAAGAGGCTATTTTCTAGTCATTTAATTTGTTTAGAATGATACAGATGTGGCTCAGCTTTTGTGGCATTTCTGATGCAAGGGGTGAGCAGAACCTTCCTCAGGTGTTTTAAGAGACATCCCTATGCTAGCAGCTGGTGTCTCCAGCACATCATGTTTGTGTTAACACACCAGCAATTCCAGTTTGTTGGAAGGGTGGGAGGCTTGCATGACAGTCAAAAAGATTGTTCAAAATGCTACAAACTGGTGGGATAAATAAATCTCTTTTGACTATGTAAAAAGAGATGGTTGTCCCCAGCTGTACTGTGTAGTGGAAAAATGATCTTAAAAAAGAGGTGCAACACGTATATCAACCATGCAGAAGAATAAAATCGGGGGAAAATGAGGAAAATAACCCTTAAATGCCTAACCAGAAAGACTAGTCACCATAGAAAAGGATTTCTCACTAGCTGTTTCAGAAAAAAAAGGTATGTTAGAAACACTTGTTCTCTGATTTACTTTCAAAACTTAAAAAGAATGGCAACAGTGAACTTCAGGACAAAAAAGAAGAAAATAAGTACATGCTGTGCATTTTATCTCTTTGCTGCCATCCTCAAAAATACTGTGCGGTGTTCTAGTTACTTGCAAATTCTGTACAAAGGATTGCTTGGCAGATTCTTGTTCATTCTTTTTCTGTGGAAGGAAATCCTTTGGCTAATTTCCAGATACCAGGAATCATGGTTATTTTTAGATAATTAGATACACTCTGCTAGCAAATGTGAAGAAGATGAAAAGCAATGACTAAGTGTGGAAAGAATGGAAACTGAAGATCACAGGAATCTTGATGTCATGCAGATAGCCCAAGTTTTCTTCCACCAAGGAAAAACATCACTAGACTGAACACCAATCATGTGTCATCAATGCCCTCCACTCCCACCATGCAGGAGCTGTTGGTTGCAACTTTCACAAAAAGGCATTGTCTTTTACCTCCTAAAAAGCCTGCTTCATCCTTTGTGAGGAAAATTGAGTGAAAGTGGAATGAAAGAGAAAGTTAATAGATCTGTGATCAATGATTAACTAAGCAAAAGTCAACACAGTTTCTGTATAGAGAAGTTATCCCTCACAAATTAATGAATTGTTCTTTTAGGCAATAAACAAGGAACTGGATAAGCATATTTGTATTTTAAAAGACAAAAAACTCCAGCCAAGATGTCTCCTCAAAAACGTTCTCATAAAAAAATAGAAAGAATAAATTATAAGTAAAATTGTTCATTAAAAGGGAGAAAATAAAGGATGAGGCTAAATAGCCAGTTTTACCACAGATCTCTTACATTACCGGGAATATACCCTAGGATGTAGGCTCAAATATATTCACAAATTACCTAGAAATGCCACTGAATAATAAGTCAAAATTATTCAAAGTTGACAAAACTAAAACTGATCTCAAAGATTTGAAAAATCTCTTAGAATTTTAAAAGGCCATGAGATCAAATGGCAGAGGAAATTCAGTGTTACTAATTACAGAGCTGTGGGAAGTGCAACAGGAAACAGCCCTGACTGCCCAAGTACAGCAATGATCCAAGACAGGAATCTTGGAGCTGTTGACAATCATTCTTGGTGAACACTAGTACCCAAGAAAGGAAAAAAAAAAAGCAAATTAAGAATTAGAGAAAAAAAATATTATTTTACTGCGCACATCCACAGTCCATTCCAGCATACTGTTTGCCCGTTTGGCTGCACAGTCTGTAAAGAATGAGTCACAACTTAAAGGTAAGGAGTAAAAAACAACAATGAGTAGAAAATCATAAAATCAGAAAGTGGAAAATCCCAAGTGGTCTCAATAAAGTGGAATATCTTTCTGTGTTTTGTGTCTGTTCTCATTTTGAAGGCCTCTCTTCAGCAATAAAGCAATGACAGCCTGGCAGGTAGCCCTCCACAGCCCAAAGACTCAATTTGAATAGTAGCAAAGTGGAGGCTGAGGATGTCTCAGAACGACCTCTGCCATCAACCTGGGATAGCCCAGAGTTTATCAGCAGAGATTATCAGAGTTTATCAGCACATGTGCTGCTGAGGCTTTTGCCAGAGCTCAGGCAGAGTAGGAGCAAGTTCTGGATGTTCCCATAACTCATAACATGCCCACTGCTGGAATGCAGAATGGCAGTTCGCTCAGGTGAACAGGCGAATTGCCTGGGCAGGAGATCTGAGCATCATTCTGTCATATGTGTTTACTTGTCTCGTGTTCTATCAGCCAGCTAGTTTTTGACACTTGACACCTTTAGGACTGGAAAAATAGCTCTCCTCTTGCCAGATAGCCAAAGCTCAAAAAATGCCTGCATTCTGTATGCTCCATGGGCAATTTCCTGAGCTGGATGTAGTTTAACACTTAAACACCAAGGCAGTTTACAAGCACAGGCACAGGCCATTTCATGCCAGCTGGCCTCCGTGCCTGGGTATGTTTGCTACCAGGCATATTCAGTTTGCTGGTAGAAACAGTTGTTAGGATTCAGCGTAATGTTCCTTTTCCATGCTGTCTTTTGATTAATTTCTACAAAGAACTCTTGCTGCTGTTTCTTCTGTGATCTTTGTTCTTTGTGTGAAGCCCTTTTGACCATGGATGACCCTGCCTTTGCACAGACTGCCTGGATCTGCCTTCTCTCTGCCTGTGTACTTTTTGTCCAGGCACCATCTGTTCTGACTAAGTTCTGAGAGTACAAATAAGCCTCAACAGCCCTGACCCAATGCTGCCTGGGACCCCCATCTAACATCCTGTCCCAAGGACTCAGGAGCTGTTTAATCTCAGCTCTGGATGTTGTGTTCCTCCCGGAGCCTTGTCACTGGAGTATTGGTCTCCAGTTCAGCTCTAGTGCCCATTGACCTGGTCCCTGTCCTGCAGACTAAATTTCTGGCTTGACCTGAGACCTGTCACAATAACATGAGCATGCCTGGGGGGTCTGGACCCTTGGCTGAAGCCAGTCACTATCCCTGGTTCTGCCCTACTCACCCAGCAAAGCGGCTGTGGGACTGGGCTCTCGCTGAGACCCCTGGTCTACCATCTGAGTTATTGCTCTTGATTCTTGTCACTCTGTCCTTTGGGGAGCAGCAACCCATTGCTGCTCTTTGATGTGCTCTATATGACTTGTTTTAAAAAAATAGTTGTTTCTTGCAACCAGAGACCAGGAATAGGACCCTGCTACTATGTGGTTTTGCTTCAACAGGGCAAGTGTTTTTATACCACTTATGAAGTCAGTAAATATGTGTTATGTAGGATAGTTGCACAGCATTTTCATTCTCTCTCTGCATGAAAATCTGTTGGCTTAGTAGATCCCCTCTACTATCTCTTCTGTAATCATCTGGCCAGCGTTAACATAGTCCATGGAGTCTGGGGTTATGTCTGTTGATATAACACGAGTCAAACTGTGCCAAGCACATAATCTAATAGCGATACAGGATTCTCCAGGCTGATTAACAGCTCATGTAGCTCATGTAGCAAGTGTTTAGCCTCTCCAACTGGCATACTTGTCAGCTATGTGTGGGCATGGTCTGGATGTGGGAACAATCCCAGCAGGCAGTATGGACAATATCATGCCCTCTGTCATGTTCACTCTGGCAGTCTTAGAGCCTTATCCCAACTGGTCTTGACACAGTAACCTCTCTTCCATGTTTATACTTCAGAGAATCAGAGAATCACAGAATGACTTGGGTTAGAAGGGAGGGGACCTTAAAGTTCCAGCCCCTCTGAAATGCATTAGGCCAGGTTGCTCTGAGCTCCATCCAACATAGCAAGAAACACCTTCAGGAATGGGGCATCCACAGCTTCTCTGGGCAACCTGTTCCAGAGCCTCACCACTCTCAAATTAAAGAATTCCTTTGTCATATCTAATCTGGACCTAGTCTCTTTCAATTTGAATCCATTCCCTTTTGTCCTGTCACTGCATGCCCTTGTAAAAGTACCTCTCCAGCCTTCTTGTAGGTTCCCTTCAACTCCAGGTACTGGAAGGTTGCAATTATGTCATCCCTAAATTATCTCTTCTTCAAGCTGAACAATCCAAATTCTCTCAGGCTTTGCTCATAGGAGAGATGCTCAATCCCTTTGATCATCTTGATGTCCATCCTCTGGACTTGCTCCAACAGGTCCCTGTCCTCCCTCTGCTGGGGACCCCAGAGCTGGGTGCAGCACTGCAGGTGGGGGTCTCACCAGAGCAGAGCAGAGGGGCAGAATCCCCTCCCTCCCCTGCTGGCCGCGCTGCTTTGGATGCAGCCCTGGACATGTTTGGCTTTCTGGGCTGTGAGTGCACATGACTGGGTCATGTCCAGCTTCTCACCCACCAGCACCCCCAAGTCCTTATGGGCAGGGCTGCTCTGGATCTGTTCATCCCAGCTTCTGTTAGAGTTGTCCCTTAGGGCCACATCAAACACAGCCCTAGCCCTTTCTCTACTACAAGAGAAATACCTATTTTTCTTGCTTTCTAGAATGTCAGTCCATTTTAGTTCTCATTCTAGTCAAAGGACAACAGATAGCTGTGTACATGAAGGCAACCGTTGCCTCTCTTTGTTAATGTCTCACATAGAATTGAGGGTTTGGAGAAGATTTGGATACCAGATGTTGTGTCTCTTGACACTCAAAGAGAGTTAACACAGCAGCTGGGACAAATAAGCTGCACACAGGTAAGCAGCCATGAAAAAATATGAATGTTTAAGACAGGGCATGCACAGGATCAATACTGCAGCCCATGTCCTAGTGTAGCTCAGCATGAACCCCAGCTCTTTGATAATACAGAGCTTTTGGTCACTGACAACCCAGGCTAGAATGCAGTGGCTCCCTTTCTGGGTCCCATTCTTCAGCTAGGCCTCTTGGCCTAGTGTGCTGGAAGAGGAAAAGAGAGGCTGAGGATGCCATAAAGGGCTGCTACCACTCAGAGGGTGTGCATGAGAGAGACTTGCACTATTCCCTTGAGTGCAAGTGACTGCATGCAGGGCATTATTTTGTTCTTGACCAGGCAGATGTCAGGTCCCCACTTCAGCTGCGAAAACTAATTGTGTGTGCCCATCTGCAACCATGAAGATGTTTCAGCTCAACAAATCATTCTTTGAGTCAGAAAGCACGAGCACTGCAACCTCCTTCCAAATGTTGGATCAACCATGAGATATATGTGTGGCTCTGCCTAACATCTGGCTATTTAACAAACAACACCTAGAAAACCTCAAGAAATGCAATGAATCTGAGTGTTCCTAGTCTACCTACTTTTCTCTCATGGCTAGGGATGCCTGATATAAGTGAGTATCCAGAAACTAGTAATATGTCAAAGAATATTTGTAAATAGTATCTTATCTAAAACAGTGGTGTCAGCGAGTTTCAGCTCTTATTAAATAAAGCCTTAACTCTTTTCTATAGGCAAAGAACGGAGCTGGCTCAGTGGTGCTGACCAGGGCCACATCTCTGGGCCACCTCTCTATTCTTTCTCCATGGCAGAATCAAGTCAGCTTGGTTTCCATGGTTTCCAGCTGGGTGAGAAGGAAGAAAACAGGGATAGATTTTTGCAGGGATCAGATGCTTGGTATGCAGTGAACACAAAGCTGGGCAATATGCCATCAAGAGTGAAGGGAGAAATCTTTCATCACTTCAGATAGTCTCCTATAGCAACTGCAGCAGTAAAAGCAGCAGCTGCAGAGGCAGACAGCTGCATAGCAACCGGACCAAGGGTCCCACACCCCCTCCTCATGCATGCACACTACTAGTACAGAACAATTAGATTATATACATGCATCTCCCACATAAGATCAAGCTTTGTAGGCACAGCATCCAAAGGATTCTACTTCCCTGCCCTGGAAGAGGATGGAGTATTGTTTTGGTTTGGATGACAGGTGTCTACTAGGGAAGGCAGGAGCCTCCCCTGGAATTAAAAGTGCAAACTCCCTCCCTCTGAATTATTATAATTCATGGGTTATTTTTATAAATTAAGGAGTTCTCAGGCAAAGATATGGGGATAGGAATAACAGTTCTTTACTAGTATGTATAACAAGGCTTTGCTTCACAAATCCCCTGTAGGTAGTTGATCTCAGTGGTCCTGTAGGATTCTGAGGAACACCTAGCTGGAATGGCAGGAATGAGCAGAAATCCTGGGCAGTGGCTGGCACTGCTGGATGTCCTGGCAGGACAAGGGGTATGGGAGTCCAGAAGAAGAAGAAGAAGACGAAGACAAAGAAAAAGAAGAAGACAAAGAAGAAGAAGAAGAAAGAAGAAAGAAGAAAGAAGAAAGAAGAAAGAAGAAAGAAGAAAGAAGAAAGAAGAAAGAAGAAAGAAGAAAGAAGAAAGAAGAAAGAAGAAAGAAGAAAGAAGAAGAAAGAAGAAACTAGCCCACCTCCCCTGGGCCCAGCCAAACAAGCATACAATAGGTACCAGCAGTCAGGTTCCCCAGCAACTAATGCATAAAAATTCTATAGGTGAGAAGGAAAAAAGGAAGGACACCTTACCTCCAACAAGTATGCATGCTGACCTCAGAAACATTCCCAGGAAAGCAAAAGAAGCTGCTGGACTTGCACAGTACTAGTGGGGTAAAGCAGTGATCATGGCAACAAGTCCCTGCCCACACCTAGTCCCTTTCCACCTCAAGAAATGGAGCGTCTTCCACTTCACCATATGGTGCCCACATCAGCTCTTGAGCAGCCCTGTCTGCCCACTGCTGGTCAGTGATGGCTTCTGGTCACTGAGCACACTGTGCAGGCTGCACTGCCCCTACCATCTCAGAACAAACCTGGTGGATGCTGTCCAGGGCTCCACTGTCAGAGAGACATCTTGGAAGCAGGAATGTTTACAACATAGGTGCCAGAATAGAGGATGTCTTGGAAAATGGGGGAAAGTTGTACCCTTTTTCTGTGGGCATGTTTATTCAATGCTGGTGTCCGACAGCAATGCAGACCCAGGAGTGGCCAGCAAAGGGTGCAGTGGTGGCCGCTGGCTGCCCTGCCTAGGGCACCGACACCAGAGTTCTTCATGCAGAAGTCATCTCATCCCAATAGATGACTGGGATTTGTGTGGGCATTATGCTGTGCTTCAAGAGAAGCCCAAAATCCTGGCAAGTTTATGTCAGGCCTAGTGGGCTCTGCTCTGGTTGTTCTGGCCAGCCAGTGTCAGTGCCTGGAGAAGGAGAGACATTGGGAGCAGAAGGAGGAGTTGGGCTTTCTGAACACTAGATGAATATTGCTCCAGAGCTGATCCCTGCCAGGAAGCATGTGTGCCGTGCTGTGCTAGCTGCATCCATCTTCCTGTAAAAGACAGCAGTCCATCTGACAGGGATGCTTGCCATACAAGCCTGGTCTCCAGTAACTGATCCTTTGGTTTGTTTTCAAGTCAGGCTGACAGCTGAAGAGATGACAGATGGCCCACAGTGCAGACCTCTGTGTTTGGTGCCCAGTACCATGAAGCATCTGATTCCAGCAAAAAGTCCAAGCTTTTTTCTTTTTCCTTCCCTTTCCAGTCAGAGGGAGAAGGATACTCCTCATATCTGCTGCTGTTCTCAAGGCAGATGCTGCAGGTGATGGTGATGAAGCAGGAGATTTGTGTCTAATCTAGCATGAATAGTAGACCACCCAGGAATGGCCCCAAAAGAGGCAGCCTGTGATGCTGCAGGCCAGGATTTTGGCTAAACACCATGGAAGCTGAGGATAGGAGGTTTTGTAGGGTCTTAGCTCCCAGAGGCAGGATACAACATCACAGCCAAATATTTGATGAGATTAGAAGAGTGAGGTCAGCCATGACTAGTTACACTGGATCAGCCATTCAGGTCTCTAGTCTGCCTGGAGCCCATTATGGGGTTCTAAAATTTACCCTGACATTAGCTCACAGTCAGTATTCCTCACACTGTCACACTGAGTCCCTCCAGACAGGGAGGGAAACACAGCAAAGGCAACCATCGTCCCTCACCTGCACTTTTTCTTCATAGGGAACTGCCAGAAGTAGAGGGAACATGAATTCCCACCACACCAGAATGCCCCTTTTCCATTTGCCAAAATGGAGATTCATGCTACCCTGGGAGTCAGATTCCCTTAAACACATAATTAAAAATTGTTAATGCTATTTCCCCAGATAGATCGTTAAATAACCTTCTCTTTTGGCTATTCATGGATTCCAATAATCAGCCTGGCTTTCTGTCTGGAGCAGCAGAACTTGCAAGCTTCCTTGGAGATAAGGCAAAGTACAAGCAAAAAAATCAAGCATCTGCTGCAGGCTTCTGCAACAAGAGAATACTGAGAATGATGAAAGAACAAACTGAAGAGGGAAATCATACATATAAATGAGTGTGCTGGTTTGACCTGGGTTGGTATTGGGGAGGAAGGAAAGGAAAGACATCCCCGGAAAAAGTTCTCCTGAAAGAGGCTCTTGGGAATTTCAGAGACAGCCAATGGCTGTCCAGTTCTGAGAACTGACAGCTTTATAAGCAATTCAGCGTTGAGTTCCACCCCCCTGAATACCATTGTGAAGCCCGGGAAACTCTGAACTCGCTCTCTTGGGTTTCCGGCGGCTGAAGGTGACAGAGCTGTGAGTGGGGGGAGGCCCGGCCCGAGTCGGGCCAAGCCGGGCCAGGCTGGGCCTGGGCCGGGCTGGGCCGAGCCGAAATTCCTCTGAGTAGTGCCTGA